>JAPSGF010000006.1:27525554-27549833 GCA_035772895.1 Perdix hodgsoniae
CCCCCCCCCCCCCCCCCCCCCCCAGCCAAAGCTGTGTTTGTAAGGATTGAGGTTCTGGTACTGCAGTCTGTAACAACAGACTTTTAGTGGTTTGTGAGTATTTAACATATCAGGCCAAGATGGTGATGTTTATCCTTCTGTTCTGAATGGTGGCTAGATTAATGATGCTGAATAACTCCTATGAATATTTTATTTCCTTTAGATTAAGTATTTACATAGATGCTTCATCATAAATGTTACCTCTGTATTTTGAGGACTATTTTTACAGTAAAGTTCCTGAGCCTGGAGTATTGTAATCCCATTGCATAAATGTCTCAAATACTGAAGTTGGTATGAAAAAAAAAAAGTAGAAATTCAGCTACAATTTTAAAAGAGAAAATTAAGATGAGTTAAGGTGGTTCAAGTAGTGAAAGAGTTCAGTGGTTTTCTCTGGGGAAAGCAGCATCTTTAAGTGTTGGAACTAAGAAGAGTTTCAGAGAGTTCAGATATCGTTTTGGAAATGTATTGCTGAAAGGCCGAGAGCTTATGGGCCTGTTGTCTCCTGTGCATCTTGTCCTTTCTGATTGCCAGCAACCAGCACTAATTCCTTCTGTCAGCTTATGAAGCTCTTGTCATTATCCTGCCTTTCCACTAGTGCATTCACGTAAGCATTAGATACAAAACAGAAGTTCTGTTAATGTGTATCTTAATGTTTTCTTACCATTCTGTTTACCTGGAGCCTACCTTGCAGCCTAACTTCATGTGGGAATGAGACCAAGGCAAGTCCTCCGCCTGTTACCATTTTTCTCCATTTCCTGTTTTTAGTGAACCAGTTTCACCCAGTTTAGATGCTTTGAAGGAATAAAACTGTGTACAGTTCTTATAATAACCAGTAGCTGAGGGGAAAAAAGACTGAAACTAACTTTCTCAGGAGAGAATGGCTATATAGCATACGCTCTGTGGGCACTTCTGTTCTGCTTGGCTGACCCATGCAGGCTGACCAGTGAATCAGTCTGTGTAAAGCTGGAAGCCACCACACTAAGCTGCCTCCTTTAATAAGTTGGTGGTAGGCATAAATGCCCTGCCAGTACAACTGGAAGGGCTAAATATGGTAGATAGTGAGCAGTGTTGTATCTCCTGTGGGGTAGGTCAGCAATCCGTTACAAACTAATTGTTTGGCACTGGTTTTACAGGGTGTGGGGGTGTGGAAAATAGATAATGTTGTCTTGTGAAATCATAGTGTTCCATCCCTTTTATCACATCTTTTTGTCTTGTGTTTGTACAAGCAAACTGGATCTTTATTTTGAGTAACTTTCCTGGTGGGAAAACATTTTAATATAATTACTGGGGAGTCTTCATGCAATGTGGCACCAGGTGTAATCTTGCTTGTAATATGTTACAGCAATGTTTAAGAACTGAAAGCCTCCCTTCCTCCCACTTTTTTTTCAGTATTGATAAAGGCAGCTAAACTGCTGTGTGGGCTATTGGAACTAACAGTATGAATTCAGAGTGCAAAAAGATTAATGGACTTAACGTTGTTGAATGTGAAATGAGTGCAGGACTCCCATCTCCCAGATGAGTCTCTAAGGATTCATAACAGGACCCATTTAAAGTGGTGTAAAAAGATGGGAAATTAGTTCTGACCCATGACTTGAAGGAGTTCTGAGTGCTGCTTAGTTGTTTGCTTTTTTTTTTTTGTGCATGTTAAGTATTGATTTCATAATAATGCTCTTTTAAGTTGATGTCTGTCAGCTTTTTGAAATCCAAGTAGTTCAGAGTTGCTGAGCTGTGAAACCTTTCAGTTGTAGACATGCATTAGGGAGCCAGATTTGCTAGTAGTTGTGTAAGCTGTGCTGATTTGATTGGTCTCGCTTCTACAGAACAGCATCAGAAACGTCTCTTCGCTGGTGCTGTTGCCAGCTGCCTTCCAAGAGGTCCCAGTAGGTTCTTTACCACTAACATGGCACTGCCTGTATGTGAACACTGTCAAATTTTGCAGCTAGGTCTTCTCTTAGTAAGACACTTGCAAACATCTAAAAAAATGCAGGTGTTCCACATGAGAATGCCAATATATGGATCTCTTGTGTTGTGGTTCACTGTGGGGGCGGGGAATGTGGACTACTTAGTAAGAAATAAACTTTCTTTAGTGTGATGTCTTAGTTATAACTGTCTTTCAAAATAGTTGAAAAGAATATTGGAAGCACTCCTACCTGGCCTGAGATGTGCCTCATTATCCTGTTTTGTTGTGAATATGTGTTGAATATGTGAATATGTTCACATATTGAAATGATGAAAATAAGCTGGGTTCACATATTCACAGAATATGTGAATCCAGCTTATTTTCATCATCTGGTCTAAATTAAACGTACAAAGGCAAGAAGTGGTAACTGGGAATCAAACAGGCACTATTAATAAAAGTGAAGCTTTTTTAGGAGATCCCACATGCAGCGTGGTCCATCACTTCTACCTATATTTGCATTTAAGCATATGCAAGTAAAAAATGATGAATAAATATGTGCAGAGCTAAGACTCAGGTTCTTCTAACGTGCAGACACTTTGCTATAAGCCTTGCAGTGCTCTTGGATCTGAAGTTTAAAGGTTCACAATTTATTAGTGCATTGAAACTAAACAGCATGAATGAGAGTGAGATATAGCTTATGATTGATATAAAATACTTTTTTTTTTTTTGGTAGGTTATGAATTTAGTGTGAGGTAAATAAGGCTTACCTGTTTCTTTTGACTGTTTCAGTGCTGTCTGGCCCTACCTGATACTAGACACACATCAGCAGAATACCCTTGTAGTAAGAGCTGCAGTGTTTTGGACTGTAGTAACAAGCCAGCAGCTTCAAAGTTTTTTCCTCTGTATTTGGTACTTGCAAGATCACATCTGGGTACCAGCTCCTGTAGTGGGTTCTCTATTCCAAGAAAGTCATTGCTGTACTGGTGCAGTTCTCTGTGAGAACTACCAGGATCATTAGGAGGCTGTAGCATGCAATGTCTGAAGGCAGAGAGAACAGTCTCTTCATCTGTAAGAAGAGAAGGGGAGGTCTTATTACTGTCTGCAGCTACCTAGTGGGACAGTACAGAGAACATGGAGCCAAATTCTCTTTGGAGCTGTACATGGATAGGAATGAGAACAAATGGGCACAAGTTGAGGCATACTGAATTCAAGGATGATATGAGAAGCTTTTTTTCCAACACTGAATATTCAGTCCCTGGAGCAAGGACACAGTGGGGCTGTCGTATCTCCATCCTTGGTGATACTCAAAACTTTACGGGGCAAGTTCCTAATCTTGACCCCTTTTTCAGCAAGAATTTGAAATAGGTGACATCCGAAGTCTTTCAAGTCATAACTATTCTGTGAGTCTGTCCTTTCTTGTTGAATATATGTTGTCTTTTGGATCCCTTCACTGAATAGAACTAAGGCATAAAGGGTTGAAAACTCTGAAGATGATGAAGCTCTTAAAAGTCATATGGGAGGGAAAAAAAAAAAGTCAGTTGGGTAGAGTCATGGTTTTGGAGCCTTTGATAATTCTCGCTGATTACAGCCTTTCTGTTTTATGTTCTGCTGGCAGGGAGGCTTGTGCATGCACCTTATCCAGCACAGCATTCTTCCAGCTGCTACTTGTGCTGGAATCTTGTCCCTCATGATTGGGGGACATCTTTGGGAGGGTTGGGAATGAGATGATGCTTTTCACCATGATGGCAGAAGAGCATTGGAGAAGGTGCTCCAGGAGGGCTGTGCAGTCTCCTTCCTTGATGGTTTTTAGGACCGCACTGGGAAAGCCCAGAACAGTCTTGTCTGATCTCAGAACTCATCCTGCTTTGAGCAGGATGTTGGACCTTTTCAGGTCAAAACTGTGTTGTCCTGTGATCCTGTATTAGAAGAGGGAGTGTTCTTAGATGACATGTAGTAATCTCAGTAGGATAGAGGTGCATGCTGATGAATCAAATATTTTTAGTTTTAAGTTGCAGTAATTCACTTTCATTGGTCTTGGATATATTTTTTTTCAGATGAATTTCTTTTTATGAACTAAAATTACACGTTTGCCTGGTTGCAAAAATTTCATATGCTTTTACTTCACAATTTCTGCTGAGAACAACTTCACAATTTGTTCAGATAATCACTGTAATAACTTAGATGTGAAAATCATCCAAATTATTTTATCACGAGCTTAGCTTTATGACTTGGAATGCTGTAATGAAAAGATGACTTTTTATCTGTCGTTAGATCTGTTCCTTAGTTCTGACAAACATATGTAAAAATCTCTGTTCTGATCAGGTAAGAATTGAGTATGGGTGGGCTGTGAAAGTGACGAATGCAGGTTAACAATATTTATTTTCCTGTGATTCTGCAGACTTGCCTGGGTAAGACAATGCCAGCTGAGCGCAAAAAGTCAGCAAATATGGATGAAAAAGAATCTCTGCTAAATAATAAAGAAAAAGAATTTGTTGAAAGGCGACCGGTGAGCACCAGGGAGAAGCCAAAAGATGATGTCAAAGTTGGGGTAAAGAGAGAGACTGTAAAGGTTCCTGACGATAAAAAGAAAAAACTGGATGAGGATAAAAGAAAAAAAGAAGACAAAGAGAGGAAGAAAAAGGAAGAGGATAAAGTGAAGGCAGAAGAAGAGCAAAAGAAGAAAGAAGAGGAAGAAAAAAAGAAACATGAAGAGGAAGAGAAAAAGAAACAAGAGGAAGAAGTTAAACGTCAACAAGAAGAAGCAGCTGCTCAGCTGAAGTAAGTTGTACTCAAATATTTTAATTGTGCCAAATGCTGTAGTCCTGCTGTGAGGACTGTGGGCAGAATTATAAAAGATGAACTGTTTGAGTTAAGAAGTTGTGTGTAGTACTACAAATTACATCTGCCTTGGTGAGAATACCAATTTTTACATCATTTTGACTTTTTGTCTTTTAACTTGTTACTTTAGTCTTTAGGATGGGGTTTTGGTGCTGTTTTCCGTATGATAATCGTGTGAAGCACATATTGATGATGAAGAAGCACAATTTATTTTGCGACAGAGAAATGTTAGTGTTGTAAAATTGGAAGCACAACGTCAGCGAGTCCACAGACCGTATAGGGAGCGAATCTACTGTGAGCAGTAGCTGTAATTGCTTTGCACTGATCATAGTCAATTGAGATATGGATGGCAAACACAGAACATAACCCATCACTTCAATATGTGATCTTAACAAGAAAATATTTTTTTAGTATGATATCAAAGGGTATTACAATGTTGAAGATAGCATCTTTAGGACAGTAAAACCAAGATTCTGAACATTCTTGTATATCAAGTATGTCACTTCTGAAGATGGAGAACAATGTCATAGCCAAATTCTAGCTGGGGCAGATGTAATTCAGCTATTTAAAATTTTCCTTAATTTCAGTGGTTTGGGAATAGAAGATTTCCCTTAGCTCTAATACAGTAACTTCTTAAAAGGTTGCTGTCCTCTTCTGTAATAACTTAATCTCAGTCTGGAGTAAATGAAGTTTTGTGTTTATATTTTGCAGGTCTGGTGGGATTAAGATGTTCTGCATAGAATAATGTGAGAAATTCAATGTTGTAACAAATGGGACTTGCTTTTGGAGCAATAAATTCAAGCTGTGGTTTATCAAGCAGATGATTTAGCGTTCTAGGATTAACTTGTTGAATACTAGAAAATAGTCTTTTGGTAGTGTTCAGCACTACTGGAGGATTTCAGACTCACTTTCTTTGACCCATTAATGTGGGAGTAAGGTGCTGTAACAATAATCACTCCTTTTTCTGTTCCTAGAGAAAAAGAGGAAGCACACCAGTTGCATCAGGAGGCTTGGGAGCGCCATCAGGCAAGGAAGGAGCTTCGCAGCAAAAACCAGAATGCACCAGACAATCGCCCTGAGGAAAACTTCTTCAGCAGATTAGACTCCAGTCTGAAGAAGAACACAGCTTTTGTTAAGAAGCTAAAAACCATTACAGAGCAACAGAGGGACTCCTTGTCCCACGATTTTAATAGCCTGAATTTAAGCAAATACATTGCAGAAGCAGTAGCTTCTATTGTGGAAGCCAAACTGAAAATATCAGATGTGAACTGCGCTGTGCACTTGTGTTCTCTCTTTCACCAGCGCTATGCTGATTTTGCCCCTTCGTTGCTTCAGGCTTGGAAAAAGCATTTTGAAGCAAGGAAAGAAGAGAAGACTCCCAACATTACAAAGCTAAGAACTGATCTGCGTTTCATTGCAGAATTGACTATAGTTGGGATTTTCACTGACAAGGAAGGTTTGTCTTTAATCTATGAGCAACTTAAAAATATTATTAATGCTGATCGAGAATCCCACACTCATGTTTCTGTGGTGATCAGCTTTTGTCGGCACTGTGGAGATGACATTGCTGGTTTGGTACCAAGGAAAGTAAAAACTGTTGCAGAGAAGTTTAACTTGAGCTTTCCTCCTAGTGAGATAATTAGCCCAGAAAAACAACAGCCTTTCCAGAATTTGTTGAAGGAATACTTTACGTCTTTGACCAAACACCTGAAAAGGGACCACAGGGAGCTACAAAATATTGAAAGACAAAACAGGTGACATTTAAATGTTGCTTTTCGTTTATGGAGGAAACAGTAGTTTGGTTTTGAAATGCCTAGATTTGTTGCAGTGTTTGTCACCAAAAGTCTCTTGTTAGAGGTGTGTAGGAGATGTGTGTTCTGTGGTATGCCTAAAAATATATCAAATAATCCAATTAAGCTTAAAAAAAAAAAGTTCCAAGCTTTCTCTGAATACGTAAAAAAGAATGTCAACAAAGCAAAGCAAAACATGAGCCCAAAACTCAGATTCCTCAAGCATGTTTAAAGACAGTGCAGGTTGACTTTGAACTTTAATTCTCTTAACTCAGTTATTTTGTGATGCTCCCATAGCAGCTTGAGTGTTTTGCTTATTTACCAGCTGGTACTGGCCTTTTCCAGTTGACTTAATCTGATTTCTCCCGTTCCACCCACACCTATCTAACAGAGCATATGCCGCAATGTTTTTGGCTCGTTTACGTTTCTTTTGGTGTACCAGTGTTGCCAGTGGTAGTGAGTATGGACAAAAAATAAGATTGGAATAAAAAAGTACCCTTTAAACTTCATTGTTTACAATTTTTGTATAAGCAGATGCTTAAAGTTATAGACAATTTGATTCAAATCCTTTTTCAATGTGTATGTGAAATATTAATCTTGAAGAATTAATATATATACCTTTTAAGATCTGAATAATTTTATTTCTACCATAAATGTGTTTTTTTTTAAAAAAAGAAAAAAACAGTTTTTCTTTAAAGCATCCTGAATTGTCATTCTTGGGGTGAACCTAACCAAAGCCAGTTGTTGGTCTTAAATGATTGCAATAGTTATATATCCTTCTGGAAGCACTGCAGACTGGTAAGAATGATATGTGATGTGGTACTGTGTACAGTCAAAATGCTGATCATTAGCACAGAGCCAAACGTATGCTGGGCACACATCCAAATCTGACGTTCCCAAATCAAGTCTTTCAACTTTGACCCACCGTGCTGACAGATGTTGTGCTGCAGTCCTAGCTGGTCTCAGTGCACTGTTGTATTTCTGGGGATCATAAACTGACTCTTGAGCTAGAATTAATTCTCCAGCTCACTTGTTGCTTTAAAGGAAGTTATTGACTTAGCTGTTGCCATTGTTTAATTTAATCAGTATAAACTTGCACAGTTATACTTGGTTTGGGGCACTGTTGTTTTGGCTGTGGTGTCAATGAACAATCGTAAAGTTTGTGTGATGGGACCTAAGTGAAAGAAATTCTGAGAGAATGAAGATGTGAAGAAATGAGATGAGAGAACACAAGTGATTCTGGTTAAGGGAAAGTACTTGAGTGTTTACTTGTGAATTTGAATTAAAAAAATGGATAGAGAGAGCCCTGAGCAACCCAGTCTGATCTCATCATTGGTCTTGCATTGAGCGGGAGATTGGAACAGTGACCTTTTTGCTGGCCTTCCAATCTGAATTATCCTGTGAGCTTAAGCACAAAGCTTTGTTTCGGTGGAAGAGTAGGAAGAAGTATCATTTATCACCAGATGAAAATAATTACATTTATCTGAAGTTCTAAATGTTGATTTTAGCTGCTTAATAAAAGTTGGGGAGTAAATTTATCAGAAAGGAGACATGAAAAAACTTGTGAGGCTGTGAGGTAAAGAACAGAGATTTGGTTGGTAAGAACACGCTGGTCTCTGAATATGAGAGAAATACTCGTTAACTGAATTTCTGAAAGAGGATGGTAGTGGTTTGTAGACTAGGTGACCATTAAGGGTCACTTCCAATTCAAAAGACTGTATGTGTGGTTTTACTTTTATTATTATATATATTTAAATATATACATATATTTTTTTTAATATGTATATATATATATTTAAAGTCAATAATGTTTTTGGGAAAGAGAAAGAAACAAAGCAGTCTTCTGTGGGTTTGTTAGCAACAAAATTGATTGGGTTTCAACAGCTTTTATTTCAGCCGTTACTCCAGAAATAGTGGAGTGAAATGGAATTGAGCTGTTCCCTGTTGTATGTTTAGTTGGTAATAATTATTCCAGGGAAATGTGTCCCGTATTCATCTGTGTCAGGAGAATGACGGCTGTTGTGAGATAACTCGAGCTGGACAGACTGCTTAAATTAATTATGAATTAACATGTTATTGTATGCTTCAACAAATTCATTACTTGCCACAGCGTTTGGTTGAAGCAGGGTTTCTGCACACACAAAGATGTCTGCAGATGGATAATTAGGAAAACTGTTTTGAACTACACTTGAACAGTAGAATTTGATCATCTGATTGCATAGCTAAGCCCGTAGCAAAACCTGTGCAGGCTCTTTTATTGGAAGGGAGTCAGTGGATTGCCAGATTGTAATGTGAGTTCTCAGAAGTGATTAAGCATGGAAGAAACTCCTTTAAACTTCTTAAAACATGCTTAGCTTAAACAGAAGATCTGATGAACTTAATTTGTGGTACTCTGCAAAATTCTGAAGAGTTTTAAAATAAGATTAAGTGTCTTGTGCTGTATTGTTGACTTGTATTTGTTGATTCGAAAACAAATTGTGCTGTTGGAAGATTATTTGGCACGCTTTGGCTTGAATTTAACACAGACTGAAGCTTAGTAGTGCATGTTATTAAGGTGTGCCTTTGTGAGAGGGGCACGAAATAGAGCTTTTGCTAGCATTAATGCATTTTGCTTTCTATTAAAATATCTAAATTATGTTTTGATTCAAGTGAGCAAAAGAAATTTTCTTGCCCTGTGAATGTCCTGTGTAGAAAGATGAGTTTTTAGTCCCAAGTTACTAGTAAAACATAAATGCCAGTATTCATATCCCTGCATTTATATTGCTCAGACTATTAGAGAACTTTTAGAATGTAACACAGTGGTGTTTGTTGACAAGAATGTGGTTGATTTGTGTATTTATCTGCTTAAGAAAAGCCTGGTGATAATTTAATCATCAGTCTTCTGTGGCAAGCTTAGCACTAGCAGAGATTGCAGCGTTACATATTTCTGGTTCAAACTACTGAAGGTTCTTGAGATTTCTTGTTTAAAGTGTGGGACACTTGAAATTTCTAGCTTCTGAGGGGCACTGCTCTGAGTAGTTATTTCTGACATGAGACTTCAGAAATTGTGTAACACTCTACCAGAATCAGAAGTGTACTTTTTGCTTGTTTTGACTAATAAATGAATATGTGATAACTGGCTGATAGTTACCAAAGTTGCTATGGAAAAAAAGTTGCATGTTACTTCATAAACTTCTATAAAGTTAACATCAGATTTTGATGTTTTGCAAAGTAATAGATAACTTTAGGTTACCTCCATTTCTTAAAATCAGGAATTAAAGTGAATCAGAGCAGTCAGAAGGGAATCCTTTCCAAGTAGGGGCAAAGCTTTCTTTCTAAAAATGAGAAATAAATCCATTATTTGCATCCCTGGTAACTGGTGTATGATTTTGCAGAGTGATGTCAATCCTCCTATCAGAAAGCAACTGAGATTTTCGTGCTCTCAACCCATTCTGAATAGCATGTTTATTTAGGGAACGTAGAATCATAGAATGGCCTGGGTTGAAACGGACCACGAAGATCATTGAGTTTCAACCCCCTGCTATGTGCAGGGTTGCCAATCTCCAGACCAGGCTGCCCAGAGCCACATCCAGCCTGGCCTCGAATGCATCCAGGGATGGGGCATCCACAGCCTCCTTGGGCAGCCTGTTCCAGTGCTTCACCACCCTCTGAGTGAAAAATTTCCACTGTCTTTGTCAGGCAGAAGCTATGAAGTTTTGTTTATTTTATGCACTACTCACATGGAACAGAGAGAGACAGACATGTATAAAGTTAATACTTACATGGAATGTTCTTTAAAGAAAAGAAAATGAATAATAGTTTTGAACTGTACTGTCTACTCTGTTTCAAAAAAAGTATGACCATATTTAAGCTGGTACAAGGTGTTGAGTCGATTGAACTGTTGGGTATTAACTGTATTTAGATTGGTAAGAAAAGTAAGTTTATTAGCAGAAAAGATTGCAAGTAGTGCTTATACTCTTAAAAGTACAAGCTGCTTTTGAAAGCAGTTCTCAGTTTTAAAATTAGCTTGAGTACTTATGAAAGAAATGAAACAACAAGGGGAAAAAAAGCAGATGTAACTACTCTCAGCTTGGACTGACAGCCTTGAAATAACTCAGCTTGTTTTAATGCACTACTGTTTTTGAGCCTCCTGGCAATGGTCCTCCAATGAATCATTGGATCAGCAGGGGATTGTACGGCTACAAATGTACAGCAGCTTTTATCCAACTTCTGTGTTAGCTGAATGTTGTATTTTATTACAGGAGTACCTAGTGCAGAACTGTAACAGGATAATCATGCTTGGAAAAAGAAAAAGGATTTTGGTGTTGTTTTTTTTTGTCAGCTGTTTTCTTTGGAAAGTGGAGCTTCTGTGACTATGCTACATTTGGTTATATTGCACTCGTTAAATCAGTACAGCTTTTGGGGGGCAGGGAGGTGTTGGAGAGCGTTGCCCGAATGTTTCCTGTATATGTGCAATCCTCTCAAAGGGAAAATCAGCTTTGCTAGAGAAATTCGTAGTGATTCAGCATAGCTCAAATATGTTTTAAGAAAGTTGTCTCACTGTGTCTTTGGTCTTTGTAGGCGCATTCTTCACTCCAAGGGTGAACTGAGTGAAGATCGACATAAGCAATATGAGGAATTTGCGATGTCTTATCAGAAACTGTTGGCAAATTCTCAGTCTCTAGCTGATATCCTGGATGAAAATATGCCTGACCTTCCCCAGGACAAACCAACACCTGAGGGTAGGCAATCATCTAAAGCAAGTAAACAGGATGCTGGAGCTGCCTTGGATGTGGGGGTAGCTGGCTAAACCTTCTTACTGATATGCTCTTTTATTTAATTTGATTTATTCCCCCCCTCTCCCCTTAAAGATATCAAGGAATAAATAATACTCTTACTTATTTAAGTAATTAAACCTAACGTGCAACTGTAACCATAATATATACGCTGTGTAGTCACAATATTTGAGGTAATATATCTTTAGATCATTTCAGATATTATTGGAAGAAATGGAGATTCAAAGATGTTCCATTTAATGTAATGTCTTCTTAATATTTAAATAACTACATATTTTATAAACCAGTATTGTTCTAAAATGAATTTGAAATGTGTTTTGTCGCAATGTTATGGGTAGGAATGTACTGTTACACCAGGTAAGTCACTAGGTGCTTCTTTGACCTCCTGGAAGTACAAGATTTCATTTGCAAAGCTATTCAATGCCTTATTTCAGAATTTAGATTCAGAGGTATTTTTGGTATGAGTGTACCTTCCATCTGAAATGACCTTGAGCTTTGAAATGCTGTATTTCATGAGTGCTTTGCTTTCATTATTCTTTGTAACCTTCTGTTTAAATTATACTGGGTGTACTTCATCATGCAGACATGTGTCTATTGTGTCTACTTGATACTGCCTGTTTTTCTATGAATGCCACATTCAAAACTTTAAGATTACATATTGAAATATCTAATGTACAGATTAGATCACTACAAGTTAAAGTATACAGTGTTATATTCATGAGAAAATAATGGCAATGATGAGCAAGCTAATGTGTTTCTGGAAGTACATATATTTTGTAGTTCTTGAAGATGTCTCCTTCCTTATTAAGGTGAGAAATTTGTGTAAATAACTTGATTATGGTTTTGCATTTCTGCAGAACATGGACCTGGCATTGATATTTTCACACCAGGAAAGCCTGGAGAATATGACCTGGAAGGGGGTATCTGGGAAGATGAGGATGCTAGAAACTTCTATGAGAATCTCATTGACTTGAAGGCTTTTGTGCCAGCAATTTTGTTTAAAGATAATGAAAAGTGTTCTCAGAGCAAGGATTCCAGCAAAGATGAATCAAGAGGTAGAATGCTTAAACATAATCAGTGTTTTGTTTGTTTGCTTTTGTTTGTTTGTTTTTAATATATCTTTTCTGACAGATAAGCAAAATTAATGCAAGTAGTGAGCCTGTAATAAAATAATTTGTGGTCATCAGAACAATACACAGGTTTGAGTCAGTTTTTAGGGTGTCATGTATGTGGGGATAGGTATTACCTGAGGGAAAAAAAGTAAATGCAATTCAATGTTAATGGAATTATAAATTGAAAATAATTGGTGGCTGAACAGTGTCAGTTAATGCTACCTTCTCTGTGGGGAAACTTAGTAGTTTACCTTCTTTGAGAGGTGGTTCACTCTGTTTTCACTAGATTGTTAATTATGGCCATCTCATCATAAAACTCCATTAGATTTTAAGGACGGATGAAGAATCATCTGATGGGACCCTGAGTTCACAGCCAGGCGTTCATCTGTCTTAGTTATAATGAGTTAAAAGTGACGTTTGTCATCACTGACTCAAAACATGACAGAAGATGCATGTTTGAATAAGAGCACTGTTAGGGCATTTTGAATGTGAACAAAGGCATGAACTTGTTAGTTTTCTGATAAACGTGTGCTAGATCAGTGTTGGGTCAGCATGGAATTTCAACTTCCTAGCTCACAGCCTTCTTTCTAATTTCTAAATTCTGAAGTTTCCCTGTGAGAGGATTTAAGTATTGGAGCAGGTTGCCCAGGGAAGATTGGAAGCTTTGTCTAAAGGGAATTTGAAGGCAACTGGAAAAAAAATATCCTTGAGGTCTATTCAAAAGCAAATTAGTCTGATCCAAAATAGGTTACCTGTTTCATAACTCAGCGATTTTCATATGATGTTTGCAATGTTTGTTTATAAAAAAAAAATACTTTACTGCAGTTATTTACATAGAAAACTACACACCACCAAAGAAAAAAGAATTCAAATGATACCTGAAGGAGGCCTTCGAGAGGATAGCAAAAGATTGTAGGCTGTAGTTTACAATGCTTTGTGTTGGAGCAGCTTTATTGTCCAAGAAAAATGCTAGCTATTTTCTGAATCTTCTTTTTTTTTTCATCCTGAGAAGAAGTATGATTCATACTAGATCTTCTGCATAGCAGATCCGTTTTTAAGTATCTTCCATCAGCTGTACCTTTTGCATTCATTTTTTATTGCTTTTTGTAGTTCTACATAAAATACTTCAATTTCTTATGTCTGTTTGGCTATCAGTTGACTTACAAAGAATGTGCTGTGCAAATGTTAAGTTAGAATTTCTACCTTTAAATGTCTGTTTTTAAGTAACATTTGTGATGTATTCATTCATTTGGGTCATTGTGTGTGACCTTTCCAGCATGCAGTTTTGCTTGGCAGCCTGTTTCAGTCACTTCCAGACGTAAATTGCTGATTTTGTAAACTTTTTTATTGTGTTTGAACATCTGCATATCATCCAGCAAAGTTTCAAGTATAGTTCAGAGCTAATGAAAGAAGTAAAAACTGCTGGCAGTACGTAGTAGCATTTTGCCTGGTTAAATAATTGTAGTTTCCAGGTGTATGGATAAAGCTGTATGAAGGATGTCAAAGCTCTGAGACCTAGCAGGTGAGAGTGTGGGCTTGGAGACTTGTTGAAAGGAAATAAGGGAAAAAGGTGTTGCTGGAGAGACAAAAGTTTAGCAGTGCAAGTCTTCATATTCTAATCATGATTGCATGTATTTAATGATTTAGTACTTCTACTTAACTCTTAATTAGATTCAAAAGATGCCAAAGATAATAAGGAAGCAGCTCCTGGGAGTGAGGATTTGGAGTTGGAGCTGGAGAATCTGGATATTAATGATGATCCACTGGAACTGGACTGTGGAGATGAAGCAGAAGATCTTACAAAAAAGCTTCTTGATGAACAAGGTAAAAGGAAAAGAACTGGGGTTGGAAGTTCTTTGTTGTTTCCTGACTTGTCTATGAAACCTCACAATTTAGGGGGAAAAAAAAAAGACATGAACAGCTCTAGAGTGGCTCTCTTTTGAAAGAAAATTGGTATCATTCTGGATAAAATTTCCTTTTTTTTTTTTCCTTAGCTATACCTTCTTTGGAATCAGTTTTCCTTTCCATTTTGCTCTTCTGGTTAATCACATGATCAGCTCATTAAGCTGGTTAAGATCTGAAGTTCCAATAAACTGCCAGGACAGTGGGTTGTTAATGCCTGGTCAAACATCTCAAACAAAACAGCAAGGAGCTTAGTTCTTGCTGTCTAAAAGGTAGATACACCTAGATGGTATTTTGGAATTAAAAGGAGAGAGAGCAACTCATTCTAGATTGGTCATAGCCTGCTAGATAGGTCAAAAATACTCAGTGAATATGCAGATAAAGAAACTTGAGATGTGAGCAGCATGTAAGTGTTACTTTACTTATAGCATACAAAGAAACAGTGATTGTGTCTGTCTGGAATTCTGATGCTCTTAGTTTTGTACACCTAGTGCTACCAACTGTTGAAAATTTAAACTTGCATGATTTCATCTAGTGAATTGGTAGGTGTTTTGTTTTTTTTTTTAACAGCCTTTCTTGTGAATAAAAATCACTTGGGTTTGAGATTAGGTGTCCTTAGGCCATAAAATACAGCTTTAAATTTTAATACTTACTGAATTATTTTCATGTATTTTTGTTTGCAGTAAGTTGTTATTAGTATTTTGTGGAAAGCCAGTAGAGAATGAAACCATTGTATTATAATACTATTTAAAACAAACAAAAAAAACAGTATTCTTGGCTGAGATAGAACTCGCAGTGTAAAAAGGTGCCAGCATAAGAAGAGGTATAGCTGCATCTTAAATAAGTGGTCTAAAGATGAAGAAACACAGGCTTTAGTTGTGATAATCTGGAAGTGTGGGTTTCATTGGCAGAAGGAATAAACTAAATAAGGGGAAAGTATGAAAGAAGAAATAGTGTAAATAAGGTAGGCAGTCCAGTGAGTGGATACGTGTCTTGTGCTACTTCTGCATCTCTTTCTGGTGGCTGGAGCATCGCTTCAGTCTTTTTTTCTATGTGCGAATACATGGGAAACAAGGCTTTTCTTGAAAATGTGTGTTTTCCAAGCACGTTTGTCTTGGTATAGCATCCTTCACAGCATTGCAATGCATATTTCTTCACTTATTTCTTCAAAGTTTGAGTCCGTAGTCAGTTAAATTTGAGATGCAACTTCTAAGAGGAAAACTTACATTGTTAGTTGAAGAGGATGATTAATCAGGAATTCAGGTAACATATTTTATTTCTCTGTTATGTTAACTTTGAGTGAATCTTAATTGTCTTATTTTCAATATGCTCAGGCAAGAGAGAGGGAGCAGATAGCACCGGAGCTGACAGTAGTGACGGAAAACAAGCTGAAAGAAGTGAGTTTTCAGGTTGTTTTTAAAAGAGAAGAGAAAATGGGGAAAAATGGAGCTGCGTGAATGGAGACAAAGATGTTGAGAGAGGAACAGCTAGGGTGGAAGCCATCAAGGATATTGGGAGCAGGGGGAGTCTGATGTTAACATATATATGTATTTAGCATCATTTTTGTAAGGTTAGCCAGCAATGGAAAGAATGTGTAGAAGATGTGTTAACACTCCACAATGTTACTTGCTACTATTTAGCGAGCTGGTAAAGCTCCTATTAGAAGAGCAGAAATAATATATGCATGCACACTCTCATTAAAGTGTTTTGTGGAATTGAATGACTTGAGTCTACATTCTGAATACATTCTTTAATGGGGTCTCGATTCAACAGGAGTGTTGAACATTATATTTCTGTGTTCTGCATGGAGGGAAGGCCAGCAATTTGTATTGGTTCATATTAGCTGAAGGTGGTTGCATACTTGTGACCATACTTGTTACAGGTGTTCATCTCACAGAAGGGTAGCGCTGTGCAAACATTTCAGTAATTCACACTGTCTGGATGATACTACACAAAATAGACAAAACTTTCTGATAGAATGGAGTTTTTAGACACAGGCTCTCTTAGAGCTGTAATTCCATACAGATAAATTATTATCAGGGAGCCAGGGCTTTCTCAGAAAGTCTGGAGAGAGGGGAAAACAAATAGCCATTGATACTGAAATAGATGATTGCTTAACACCAGCCATTTCAGGAGAAGGACTTCAGTAATTCCACACTGTCTTCTCATAATTGGTTAGTTCTAGTCCCTGAAAATTGCAGGATTCCATGAAATTTGGGTTAAATGCAAAGGTGTTTAAAAAAATTTTTTTCTCAATCTCTACAGTGATCTTGCTATGTGTTTTGATCTGTGTCCAGATAAACTATTAAAAATACTCTAATGTCATTTGTTAACATTGCTATTTCCTGTGATTTCTGTAAAAGAATGAATGCATTTTGAAACATGAAGGTGAGAATGCAACGCAAGAGGATCAAAGGGAGAAGCAAGAGCTCAAGTTTTTTTTGGTTTTGCTTTAATTGCATAGTTGTTTATCTCAGAGAAAGGAGCCCAAATCTTTTCATTTCCTGCCACTGCCAAATTCTTGATTTTTTTTTTTTTTTTTTTTTTTTTCCAGTCTTAAGTCACAAATACATTTCAGGTATTACAAAGGAACCTTTTCACTTAGAAAGGGTGTTTACTGCAAGGAGAAAGAAATATAGAAATACAACATAAGAATATTTGCAGTCTTCCAGTGGGAAAGGGGACTAGTGAAAGAAGAGATATAACTGGGAAGTGTGGAAATTGAATGTGATCGTAAGGGCCTTCTGAAAGATTGCCTTGAGAAGTGACTGAATTGGTTAAGATTTTGTTTTTGCTTTATTTCAACAGCAGAGTCAGTTTGCCTCATTTCTATTTTCTGTTCAACAAACAGCAGTAGGAAGGGGAAATAAAAGAGCATTTGAAGGAGACAGGAAGGAATATTCTGTAAATATCTAGATGGAAAAATGTTTTTTTCCTAAATTGCTAGTAGAAGTTGAGTTTGTGAGTAATGAGAGAGAATGAGATTAAGTATGGAAAACCTCAAGCTCCTCTTGGCTGAGAATCTGGAACTTTTTTTTTCCTTCTTTTAGTGAACCCTTCTGTCTAGTTCTTCCAATTTCTAATTGCCTGAGGAAGAGAAGAGACAATGTCATCAGCTTCCATCTCTGGCATCATGGAGTCGGGGTTGATGGCAGTGTTTCTTGGAGCAATTCCTACCATTTTATTTTTTTTTAACCTAAGTTAGTCTTCTGTCTGTAAATCCCCCAAACAAAGAAAACAGTCCTATGACATAAGCAAAGAGAAATCAAAAATGCTTTCAGTAACTTGAAAAGAAACTTCTTATCTCAATGTTTAGGCTGTAATGACAAGAAATTTTGGCAAGCATTGGGTACTTTTTAGTGATTTTCAGGGGCAATTTTCTCACCTACCCATATTCTTGCTTTTTGAAGTCTGCCTGTGTTTTCCTTTCAGATACCTCCTAATTATTGCTGAATGTCCTTGAGCTGAAAGGAAACAAGAATTTACCACATTCCCTTTTTCAGAAAGCAGTGTTTGTGTTTGTTTTTTTTTTGCACTGCTTTGGCCAAGGAAGTGTTCTTCCAGATGTTTGCTTCAACTCATTGTTTTGGCTCATGTGCTGACAAACAAGCTGGACTCTTCTCTAGGACTCCAGTTAATTCTGGATATCTGGATTTTAACTTTTTTTTTTCCTCTTCATACCACTTGTATTTCAGTTAAGGTGTAGCCGTAGGGGTATTGGTTTGAAGTGTTCACAGCTGATGCCAGAGAAATCTGAATTTCAGTGGTACTTTTCTTAATTTTGATAATGTTACTGGCTCA
The DNA here is from genome assembly GCA_035772895.1 of Perdix hodgsoniae. Classification (NCBI taxonomy): domain Eukaryota; kingdom Metazoa; phylum Chordata; class Aves; order Galliformes; family Phasianidae; genus Perdix; species Perdix hodgsoniae. Next base: position 27,543,712 of record JAPSGF010000006.1, read on the forward strand.
ATCAGTAGATGCAGGTCGTTGTCTCTGCTTACTGTGTTGCAAAATACACAGGGGTTTGTTTGTGAAAATGAATTGCTACTTGCCGTGCAATTGCTGTGTGCTCAAACCTTCATCCTTTTCACAGTGGTTCCTTACTTCAGTTTCTGTACAGGTGAACAATTAACATTGGTCTACTTCAGTTTTTTGACACCTTTTTGCTGTACTGTTTTCCTCCATATCTGGGCCTTCTTGTGGTCCTTGTTTTATTACCTAAACAATTTACCACAGTCTTCTAGGAATATGCGTTTGTTGTTGCTCCCAACAGTATAAATCAGGAGACAGGAGCTCTTGATTTTATTACTAATTCATTAATAGGAAGATAAGTTTTAAAGGTGATACTTTAGACTCTTGCTGGTATAGGCAATCAATAGACTTTTTTTTTACATTAAAAATATTAAAAATTAATTTGTTTCTATATTTCTCATTTTTTATTTTTATTTTTGAGTTCGTAGATGTTTAAATGTTGAATATACATTACAGATGTGCTGTGTTTGGGGAATGTGATAGTAAATCATTATATTTTTGTAGCTTAAAGATGTGTGCTGCTTGTTTATTTCACTCTGTTAGAACAAGAGGATGAAGAAGCCAGTACTGGATCTCATTTAAAACTTATAGTTGATGCTTTTCTTCAGCAGCTTCCAAATTGTGTGAACAGAGACCTCATAGACAAGGTATTGTCATAGATCTCTTCTTTTTTTTCCAACTCTTAAAAAACATAGATTGGTTAGTAATAAAAACTGAAGCTTCGGAGTCTGTCAGTAACTGAATTTGTTTTTAACTTTGAGCAAATATTTTTTTCTCTTCCACATAGTAAACTGTTGCCCAGATATCATATGAGCTGATAATCATATCATCCTGTCATGTTTTCTCTACCCATTCTCTTAGCCTGTAGTTTGTTTTAAAAGAAGTAGGTCTGTCAGTGGTTTTTTTGAGTTTGTTTTTGTTTTTTTTTTCTTGTGTTGCGCCCTGACAAATTAGTCCTCATCTGTCTTCCTAAAGCTACTTTCTTTATTCTACTGGTCTGAAGAATTGGTTTGTATTCCTGCAACTGTATGTTGGTCAGGACAAAACATGAGGTTTTTAAAGCAGTTTTATGTAACAAGCATGGCTCTGTAAATGGTACTTGTGGAAAGAATTTTAAATTGCAAACAATATATTTTAAGAAAGAGACAACCCCCCCATTTTAAGGTGAAGTATTACATTGACTTCTCTGTTTATAGGCAGCCATGGATTTTTGCATGAATATGAATACAAAAGCCAACAGAAGAAAACTAGTACGAGCACTTTTCATAGTTCCTAGGCAAAGGTAAGAAGATAGGGGAAATTTGAAGTGACCCTTTTGTTACTTAACTTAACATCTGTTTTTTGTTGTTTTTTTTTTTAAATGCTTAAGTGACTGAAATCAAGTGCACATCCCAAGTCATGTTTGTTGACTGTATTTACCCCTGATGTGTACTTCTGGAGTGATTTTTATCTAGAGAACAAAAGAAATATTTAAAATAAAATGGTATTTAATATAAAATGATTCAAAAAATACTTTGTCTTAGTACTGCAGAATTTTATTAGATAGTTTGTCTTGTTTGGAGCTTGTGAATTTATGGTGGGTCTTCTCATAACTTTCTTTTTTTAACTATGAAAGTAACAGCAAAACCTACCTTTTAGTGCAAAAGAAAAAAAAAGGATGTATTTAATCCAAGAGAACTTGCATAATTTTATATGGCAATCTATCAATAATTACACCACAAAGAAGGAATATTTCTTATGACACTAGTTCTTTAATACCTGGCAATTACAGTCTTTTATCTTCTGGTACAGAGCTACTTTGAAGTTTACTTAAGGAAAACAAACAGGAGTTTGTGTGAGTTCTTCACTCTATAATTCATTCCTGTAGAATTTTCCTACTTTTTTTTTTTTTTTGGCTTTGTTTAAGATAGACATCTGCACTTGCTAGAAGAGCCTTCCTTACAGAAATGATTGCAAGCTTGGGGATAGAATTGATAAATTCATTAGAATAGTGTTTCTTTTCCTTATGGTAAACTTGTACCTTAAATAGATGCAACTTAAGTAAGTGCAGTTATGGAGGAGTCACTTTTCTTGCTCCTCCTTGCCCTAATTTTCCTCAGAGGCTGTTTGGATGCTGCTTCTAGCTCCAACTGTTTCATCATAGTCTTGGATTTCCTGTTATATTTCACACTACTTTGATTCCATTCCTTTTTAACACTGTAAGGCAAAAACTAGAGTGCTTCTAAATCATCTTACCAGTAGGCGCTCTGTAATCCAGTAGTTTGTTTTGAAAGAAATTATTAAAAAAAAATAATAATAATTTGTAGGAACTCAGTAGACCAATAAAGTTGATATGGTTGGCTCCAAAGGCTGTTACCTTCTTGACAGTGCAGTTCTTTAATATCTGGAACTGAAACAATTGGGTCAACTGATTTTTCTTGCAGTTGTTCTTTAATTATAAATATTATTTTAAAATATTAAGTATTAGTATCTCAATGCTTATTTTATATTAATTTCTTGTTTTCTAATGCCCTCCTGTGCTGTCTGCTCTGAAACCTTCTGCACGTATAAGTACATCAGCCTCCAATTGTATGACCATCAGCCCAATTGTGTATATCTCCCTTTTCTTTTTGCCTGCATTGGCAATGCCCATCTCTGGGCTACTAAACAGGAGCCACGGGATGTTGGCTGAGTGTTTTGTTTGGAACCACAAACAATTGCAATGAAAAAATACCAGCTGAACTGCCCCATTGATGCAGACAGTTCTAAAGGACAGCCTGTGCTAATATTTGTTAGCTTTGTTACTGCATTTGGGAAGGGAGCAGTTTTGCTTTCTTCCTTGAAATCACCATTTACAATCCCTCTGGGAGAATTTCTTGTGTGTCTACATAGCGTGCAAGTTGCTGTAAACTGCTACAAATTGATTTAGAAAAATATACATACAAATGTTTGAAGCAATGTTATAATAACAGTATTTGTGTGTGTGTGTGTATATACATAATATATATATACATATACATGTATATTATACACAGTTTCATATCCCTTCTTTGGGCTGTACTGACATCTCTTTATATTCCATTACTGTTGTTGCACAGTAGTTTTTACTAATTCCAGGAGTTCTTGTAGCATCCTTCAGGATACTATTGGAGAAGCAGTATAGGGAAGTTTGTTATAGTTAAGTTCTCAATTTTATTTTATTTGTTTTGAAGGCTAAAGGGAACAGTGTCCTTAGAAGATGGAGATAAAACAGTGTATTTTCTAAATGCATTTAGTCTCCAAGCATAGTAGATATTGTAGTCTCAATCCAGCTGCTATGTTTGCAGCCATAATAAGATATCTCAAAATACAGTAACATCTGTTTGTTCTTTCAAGTGATCACAGTTTCAGGAAATACGCAGACCTAATAATTGCACCAAGATCATACAAAACTTTGAAGGAGAAGTGGTTGAGGAGTAGTGAAAACTCTTTAAGGCCAAAAAATTATTACATAGTACTGCTAGGGAGATTTCTTGGTTTCCCTTGGCTTGTGTAGGTTGGGACAAATGCAAACTTAATTTGTCAGAGAAAGGAAGGCAGCTATTCCTCAACTATCAGTTGATTAGGGTCAGAATACAACATCATTGGTTTGCTTTGTTGAATACTTATAAATTCATCACATTTAAACTTCCAGCTTCAATTTGAAACTGCAAACCAACAGAACAGAAAGCCTTTTTTAAAGATTTTTTTTTTTTTCCAGTGCTAGTATAACAGTGGCTTTCAGATCTTCAGGGAAGGATTCTTAGCATTTTAACAGTGTCTGTCCTTAACTCAAAAGTTAACTGCTTCATGAGTGTTAAATAGTTCTGAGCATTCTAATCAGATATGTAAACTTCTTGTATGCCTATCTGCATTCAGCTTCCTAACCTGAGAATTCTCAGTAAGAGGCCCCTTTTTGTTCAATTTAAGTTGGCTTTCCAAAGTTTCAGTGGCTTCTTTTGTTGGCAGATAAAAATGAGAGATTTGCTTAAGATAGGGTATTTATGCCAGAGCTGAATAAACAGAACTGATGGCATGAAAATTCCACAGCATCATGTTCTTTCCACTGAGTAGTGCAGGTGGCAGTTTCTACTTGTTCAATACCCATGAATACATTTCATTTATCTGTGATTTCAAGGCAGTTCTTTCTTGCACTGTTGCTTTGTGCTTTAAGCTGTCTCTTAAGTAGGAACTCAGGTAATGAATGCCCAAAATGTCCACTTTGCTTTCTAATAAAATTTTGCATTTAAAGCTTTAACTGAACAAAGTCTGTTTTGTTTGTAAATTGACATTTGAAATTCTTTAAAAAAACAACAACAAAAAAAAACCACTAAAATGTTTCTTAAATATGTAACTAATGTGCAGTCCGTGAGATCCACAGTTGAGTAGATTTCTGTCCTAGAACTTAGGGTATTTAAATACAGGTACCAGTAGATGGTGCCATCTGTACTGCAGTTTCTCCACTTTTGAATGCTAATTTTGCTTTCTGTGGAGCAAGTGAACAGATTCAGTGTCTGATAGCCAGTTTTACAATATTTGACCCAAGGCTTTTCCTTATTATATTTCACCTATTTAGGAACACTCAGTTTTAGTATTCTACCCCATGAAGAAACCTTTTGTATTCTGTGATGAAGCAATAACGATGCACTGTAAGACTTAATTTTCCCTCAGGTATATTCAGTTTACAGAGATGAAATTATTAGCTCTCAGCAGGCAGCTACTTGTTCAGATTAGAATAAAACTTTGTGCCGCTTTTTAAGAGATCCCACGCAGAAACTCCCTCAATTAAAGCACACCCCCTCAACTCAGCCAAAGTCATTTCTTAATTTAGTTCATGCATGTATATATGAAGTAATGAGACTTTCACTTCTTCTCTGAGTTAATGACTAAATGCTTATAAGCCTGGTAGTAATTTGCTGTAGTTAGTCATCCTTGACTGTATGTTCCAACAAGCTCAAAAAATGTAAATACTACTTCAGTTATTGATTAACAAGAGAATAAAACTGTTAAATGGGTAACTGGGATACCTCTAATGTTTCACCAGGAGTTTTATACATTATCAGAAGGCCACATAGCTTTGCCTTTTTCAGGTGGTGTGTTTCTATGCTTCTCTTCCACAATTTAAACATGGAATTTTCCCTGTTTCTTGGACATTGCCCAGTTTTCATAGCTACTGCTGTTGGGTGGGCTTTGGTTTTCAGTTTTTGTCCTGATTTTCTTCCTTTCTTCATAAATCCAGCTGTTTTCAGGCAAGCTCTACATGAATCCAGTTGTACTCTGTTTCAGGGCAAGCTCTATTTTTTTTTTTTCTTTTTTTTTTTCGTGAAGTAAAGATCTTTCCTTTCACAGGCAGTTTCTCCCTTCAGATATCCAAAGTTAAGATGTTTCTCTCCAGTTGTATAAAAGAAGATTTTTAGGGTTTATCTCTAGTTTACTGTGTTCACTTATGTTCTGAAAATAAGGCAAAGAAAGCATTTGTTTTGTTCTTGTAAGGCTTTCTGAATATATGGAAAAACTCAAGTGTGATATCTGTGGTTGGTTTCTGTCCATTGTATATCCAGTGATATATACAGAGTTATGCAGAGCAGCTCTGTTGTTCGGTCTTTTGTGAAGCAATGTCATTAATCAAGTTTGAAGGCATGTATTCCATTTTTGCAGCCAGATACTCTGTAATGAGAAGAAACAAAGTACGAGCTTAGGAAAATACGAATTGCACACCAGAATTCCCTAAGGGGAAACAGGTGATGCTATGAAATGGTTATGTAGGATTATAACTAAGGAAAGATGAATGAAAATAAGGGAAGTTCTTATATTCTGCAGTATTGCAATGAGCGTGATTGCTAGTTGAGGCTGCCACTTCACCCACTTAACATCATCTCTTGAGATTTCCTTGATGTAATAACGTTTCATTTACAAGTTTGCTGCTGTAAGAATAGACATCCTTACCTTCCTGGTTTTGTTTGCAATTACTCAAAACAAAACAAAAATTGCCCTCCTCTCTTGTCTCTCCAGAGAAAAATAAGCCATCCAGTGGCTAATGGAGCTCACATTTCGGATTTTGA
>JAPSGF010000006.1:27549933-27592996 GCA_035772895.1 Perdix hodgsoniae
AAAAAAAAAAGCCATCCAGTGGCTAATGGAGCTCACTGTAAGGATTTCTAATTTTGTATATTTCAAAGTATTAGAATATTCCTTGTATCTGGAAATTGCTTGAAGACAAGAGGTCAAATTCCATGGTTAAGATGGTGTTTTCCATTTCATAGTCATTCTTTTCACAAGCAAAACAGTAACTCTGCTTTGTAGACATAAACATTTTTTTTATAACCTTGAACATAAATTCTATTTTATAATCTCACTTTATATATTTGTTCGCAGGTTGGATTTGCTACCATTTTATGCAAGGCTGGTTGCCACATTGCATCCCTGCATGTCTGATGTTGCAGAGGATCTTTGCTCCATGCTGAAAGGAGATTTCAGATTTCATGTATGTCCTCCTCATTTAGCTTTTTGCATTCAATTTTACTACTTCAATTATTGTAGTCTTTTGGGAAAGAATAATGCTTTCTGTCATGTAGATGTGAATTCTTAAGTTCAGCAACTCAAGCTAGAGTTGTTTTCTGCCATCTGAGCAGATTTGTTCTTAAGTGCTTGATTTGTATATTTTAAATTTTTGACTTATCAAGTATCTGTACGTATGTGTTGTTTGTAGTATCTTTCTTATTTTCCATGTTAAGCAGTGATTAAAAGTTGCAAATCTTATAAACCCTAGTCCAAATGAAAGTGTTAGCTTTCTGTAATTTAGTAACTTGGACTGGAAATGAGAATTGACTTAATTCTAACCAGGCCCCCATTACAAAGTTAACTGTTGTAATGTAGTGGTTACTATTGTAATATAGCCCTTCTAAAATTTTGATTTTTACAGTTTTCACTAACCAAAGTTTTCATTCCTTGCAAATGTATCATAGAATCATAGAATGTTTTGGGTTAGAAGAGACTTTTAAGATAATCTACTTCCAACCCCCTGCTATAGGCAGGAATACCTCCCACAAGATAATGTTGCTCAAAGCCCCATCCAGTTGGCCTTGAGGGAGGAAGCATCCACAACCTCTCTGGGCAGTCTGTTCCACTGTCTCACCACAAACTGATTGGTATTTTTCACTGTTGTTCCTTCTACAATATTTTAACTTCATATAATAGAATTAGTTACCCTGGACAGTGTTGATTCCTTCCGTTTTCTGAGTTTTGTGGCACAGGTTTAAAATCTTTTTCATAATATTGACATAAAATATGTATTAATTGTTAACTGCGACTATTTAAGTCCTAAATAAACTCTTTATTCTCAGGATAAATTATTTATGCTGTGGAAAAATAAAGTTATCTTGTTTGGTATGATTACACTTAGAATTAAAGCTGTGTTTTTCACTGAAGTTGTTGGATATCTAATTTAAAACAAACCAATCAAGTGGAAAAGAGTATGTGGCTGCTCTTTAGTAAAAACCATACTTGAAAAAGCTGTCAAGGTTCAGAACCTCCATACTAGTAGCAATCTTAATTTCGTGCTGAGTCAAAAAATACAATAGAATCTAGCCAATACTTTGCCATACCCAGCGTGATGGCAGTCGTTGATGGTTGATATGTGCTTATAAAAACAGAGATGGTAAAGAATTCTGGATGGGTTGGAGTCAGTAGGGGAAGAAGTGCAAGAACAGAGCATGCAAAACTGAAGAAATGTCAAACACTTCCAAATAGCAATGCTACTTAAGACTGTTTGGCTGTAAGCAATTTTTGAAGTTGGTATTTTAAAATCAAGTGTTTTGTTTCTTCAGGTAAGAAAAAAGGACCAGATCAACATTGAAACAAAGAATAAAACTGTGAGGTTTATTGGTGAGCTTACCAAGTTTAAGATGTTCTCCAAAAATGATACTCTTCACTGTTTAAAGGTTGGTGGTTAGTAGTTGTACAAATGTTTTTACATGCTGATATCACGTGCCTAGCATATTTCTCTTCAGGTAACTCTTGATGTTGATCCATAATAATTTCATTGCATAGGATGTTTTAAACCCTGATGTCTGTTGTTACAGCATATGAGGACACTTCTGTAGCCATTCCAGAAATTGAAATGTTATGATTGTGTGGTAGTAGGGACACTTTGAAATACACTCCCACATTTGAACATAACCAAATTGCTGTTGAATTTGTTTGGAAAGTAATGGTAGAGTCTAAAGTTTGGATCTAGGCTATTTGTGGAATACATTTTAATTGGACGAATATTTCTAATTTTGTTAACAGTGAAATTAATCTACTATTTTTTCTTAAAGACCGCAAAACACTCAATAGTATAAAGTATAGTAACTAAAACTTACTGCCTTCTGCAGTTCAAAAAGATATTTAACATTTATGTCTTTACATAAATGCCTTCCAGATGCTTCTGTCGGACTTTTCTCATCACCATATTGAAATGGCATGTACTCTGTTGGAAACCTGTGGAAGATTTCTCTTTAGATCACCAGAATCTCACTTAAGAACCAGTGTTCTTTTGGTAAGAGGGAAGCATATTGACTTATGTGTGAGGGGAGTTGCCATGTACCGGCTTAAACCAATTAATTATTTTCTGGGCTTCTGATTTGGTCTGACTTAGCAGTGTTTGTGAATGGTGTCTTTGATGTCTGTTACAATGTTTGGGTACCAGGAAGTGAAGCTTTTCATTCAAGTTTATCCTGAGTGCACAGAAAGGATAACCTCCTGAACTCTTTTAATAAAAACAAAGTTGGTATGAGAGAGGATGAATCAGTCATCCTGAAATCTTGCATCCTTGTTATGGATTATAAGCTGAGGTGGACTCACTACATTCTAGTCAGCTTTAGTGATATCAGACTTTGTGGTCTTGTGGACTTGCAACTGTTGTTATTAATAGCTTACACAACACTGGGCAGACTGATTGCACCTACTGTGAGAATACCTTTCTGAGCATTTTCTGGAGAGCTCCTGTTGATTTCTAAATCTGTGAATGACTAAAAGACAAAAGAAAGTTTCTGAAACAAAAACTATTGTACTTGAACTACAAATAGTGTATTTGATACACTAGTGTATAGTGTATAGTGTATTTGTGGGAAAGCATTAGTAAATGGAATAGGAGAAGGTGTTTTAATGCGAGATGAAGACAGCTGTGGAACATGGTAGTCTCTTTCCTTGGATCTGTGGTTCTGAATTTGAAGAACAAGTTTTTGAAGACATTGGAGGAAGGGATTTTAAAAACACAGGTTCATGATAATTGAGATAAGCGTGGAAGTGTTAGCCTTGTGTCTAGATAAGTACTGGCAAAGATTTAAGAATAATGGGCTGGTTTGGGGCTTCTTTTTTCTGTATGAGTTTGATTCCTTAATAATGTTTCCTGTCTTATAAGGTGATCCTAAAATTTTGTGTCCAAGGCAAGACATATGGTTGAAGTGCTTCAAAGGTAGACATTAGCAGTAGGAAATTGCATTAAATTAAAGCAGATGCAATCCAGTAACTACACTTTTTTTTTTTTAATTAGAAGTCTGAATAAATCTTTTAATGTTCCTTGCTGACCTTCAAATCCTTGCGTTGTGGTAAGATTATAGATATGCATCAGCAGTAATGAAAGTAGTCACTGCATGTGGAGGAGAAAGCAGCTCCTGGAAGGGAAGAGTTTACAGGTTCAGAGTCTCATAGTAGAGGCAAGGCTCTTAAAACCTGTGTAATATCGTTGTTTTCTGTACGTATCTCCTATCTCACCAAAGCACAAGCTTACACTTGATAGGTGTTTCTCTTGAATCTATAGCCTGCCTTTCTGTCCTAGAGTTAATAGTGCAGCAATTGTTACTTGGATACAGTGCACTACAACCTATTTTCCACAATAACACTGTTTCTTTCTGAGCCTCTGTGAAAGTCAGGCCATTTATTGCTCTGGTGTTATCACAAGAGGAAAAAGATGGGTAAATTAACTGCAAATCTTTGTTGCAGAATCCTTTTTGAAAGGAAGCAGAAATATCTCAATTTCCTAAAGATTTGCCAGCTGATGGAGCTACTGTGATATATTACTGATTATTTAAAGATTCATCTTTTAGCAGGACAATTTTTATTTCTTTTAACTCTAGCAAGTCTTTCAAATTCCATCCCCTGTATGTAGTTACAGAAAAATAAGACACAGCACTAACTTGGATATAGGGTGGTATGTTGATAAATGGGTCACTTGAATTGCTGCTTTGGAAGGAAGGTCAGCATTGTCTTGTCATATATTTATGTAATTTTATCATGGCAAAATACCATTCTTGCGTTACACTATTGTTTTTTGGTTTGTTTTTTTTTTTAAAAGGAATACTTGTAGCTTTGTTTTTGCTATCCAAAAGACTGCATCAGTCTTAAGGGTTTTAGTCCTTAGACATAGTGAATGATACCAAATTATTTTTGAAACTCTAAAGCAATATCACCTGTTTTTGTAAACGTATGGGATTGACGTTACCCAGTAGCTCAACTCTTGGGTTGACTTGTTCTACTGATCAAATTAAAACAGTAGAATACTGATTGTACAGACAGACATTTTGATGAAGTAGTTACCTATAGTTAGAACTAGAATATATTAACTCACTATAAAAATAGTGCTTCCAAGAAAGTTAAAACCTTGTTTCTGGAGGGCTGGAACACATGGAGGGGCAGGATAGCAGCTTGTAGTAGAACATAGCAAGTGTATATAGTAAGTAATAGCATAAGCATAGTAAGACAACAAACATGCTTTCTCCTGATGGATCTAGAAAATTTACAAAATATTCCTGGAATTACACAGGGAGGTTTTGAAACTTTCTGCTTTTAAGTGCCATTTCCCTCCTAAGTGTAAGCAGCACATAAAGCAATTTCCGTTCCCAATTGCTAAAGTGCTGTGCATCCATTAAGTGTCTGTAAATTTTCTGTTATCTGACAGGAATTTCCCATTTGGAGAGGAACGCTCGTAGGGAATCAAAGAAGGGGCCATTTGTGTCATAGAAAAGGTTAAAAATGAAGTGCATTAGTGCTGGTGTCATATTGAGACCTCCCAGGCAACAGATAGACGCAATCTAGGAAAATTACACTATTTGTGGTGTTACTGTTACGCAAAAGTGTTCTTTTGCATTGAATTAACAGTTGAAACCCAAGGCTAGGAAGCTGTTCAAGTATATTTACATTTCAGTTTAACTGAACCGGAGTCTGGTAAAAGAAATTTGATTTTTTTCAAGTTCTCTAGTAAGTTCATTAGCTTGAAAAATTTGTGCATCTTCGTCGAAGGTTTATATCCTTGTCATTGTTTGACTGGATTGTATGAATAAATATACAAACGTGTGTGTGTGTGTATTTGTATCTTAGTTTGTCTTTCGTATTTGTGTGTATTACCAATAGTTGACCCCTATTGACAAAGTAGTTTAAATCTGTGTGTCTTCCCATTGAACCATTTTAGAGTGGTTTAGATTATATCAGTTTGATGTACATTAAAAGTGCAGTTTGTAGAATTATGTGCGTAGAAAGGTTTCGTAATCTAATTAAGCTCATCTTCTTCTTCAGCTGTAAAAAAAAATCAGCAGCCTAGAACTAGTACTTGTTTTAGTACAGAATTTTACGTTAAGAATTTGTTTAAAAGCCACAGAATCAGGAAGTATATATCCAAAATGAAATATGGAGAAAAGATTATATTCAGTGAGGAGAACGAGGACAGTCCGAACAATCACAGTAATTGGTGGTGAGATACGTAACAAGCTTTGGCATATCTCATTCGTTTTTCCCCAAAATATTCCTTAGAGATGGATACAGTTTTCTGTGTAGTCTATTCTGCTTTGATAAATAGCAACAACAGAGCACGTAGTAAGAAAAATGCCATTGCTTAAACTACTGAAAATTCCCGTGAAACCATTAATACGAACTTTTTGGAGCTGCACATTACTGTATGAAAAAGGTCTTCTTGTGTTACATCACATGTGTCAAGAAATCAGTATTTCACGTAGATTAGACACATAGATTAGACATTAGATGAGCCACTTCATTCAAAATACTATTTTATTGAGCTAAGCAATAGCATTTAGATTTCAAGTTAAACTGTAATAAGCTTTCAGAAACTTTTTTTGGTGGTTCTCCTTCATAAAAGTAGGGCTTGTAAAGAGAAATAACACTGACAACAGAATAGACATATAATCTATGTTTTCTTTTCCCCAGCCAAGCTTTTGGGTCTCTTCTTGCAATCTTTTGTTTCCTTTGTTTCAGACTTAACTATAACAGATTTAAAAGTGGCTTGAGAATGTAGTAATCAACATCATTAACTGATCATTTGCATTTACAGGAACAAATGATGAGAAAGAAACAAGCAATGCATCTTGATGCACGCTATGTTACAATGGTAGAGAACGCCTATTATTATTGTAATCCTCCTCCAGCTGAAAAAACTGTGAAGAAGAAACGTCCTCCCTTGCAGGAATACATTCGTAAGCTTCTTTACAAGGATCTCTCAAAGGTCACCACAGAGAAGGTAAATCTCTATTTTATAGAGACGTTGCTGAAAGTGATATACTATAAAATTATGAAGGTTTGCAAATGGTGATTTTCTTAATTGCAAGGAATAGGAATCATTTTGCTATCTCTGATTGTTAAGTTTGATTGTTAAGTATCTATGTTTGTTTCTTCAAATATAGATAGATCAGTATTGTCAGCATCAAGATCTGGACAGGCAGAATGAAATTAGAATGTTTGTGCTAAATATCTTATATTCAGGGTCAGAGATAAAAGATAACTGTTAAATACACACTGTGAGAACGATGAAACTATGGGGCAGATTGGAACAGTTTGATCAGTAGCTAGAGAACAGCAGTTTGGTTGTGTCTATAAAGTTTTCTATAGCAGATGTGGTTGTTTGAAGAAAAGAATTAGGTTGCTTGCAGGTGCTTATTGAAATTTTCTTCCAACTGTGTGTGTGGGAGGGGGGAGCACATTGGGTAACAGTGAATATTTTGATATTTTATGTGCCAAAATGTGAAGCTTGTCTTAAAATTTTGCTTAGGTCCTGAGACAGATGCGCAAACTGCCTTGGCAGGATACAGAAGTAAAAGACTATGTCATATGCTGCATGATCAACATCTGGAATGTGAAATATAATAGCATTCACTGTGTAGCCAACCTCTTAGCAGGGTTGGTCCTTTACCAGGAAGATGTTGGAATTCATGTTGTGGATGGAGTGCTAGAGGATATTCGACTAGGAATGGAGGTATAAAACTTAAAATCAAGATTAACCCATACACATCTACTCATATTGGAAGGAAGACAGTAAAACAATCCCACTTAAAGGAAAGAATTCTTATATTCTCTTTTGTCTGACTTTTCTACCCATCCTTCAATTGTTTTCTTCGTACGGCTTCATTTAAAAACTAGTAATAAGAAAAAGAAGTCAGTGAAGATTCCTAGGACAGTTGTTTTCCTCCTTTGTCATAATAAGGATATGCAGTTTGTCTTTACGCAGCATAGTCAGATTGCTGTGGCTGAAGTCACTTGAGACTATTCCATGTTTTGACAGTTTATAATTACAGTTTTCTGGGCAGTAAAAAAACAGTCTTCAGAATGAAAGTATGTTAATTAAGTATGAATATTTATAGTGGCTTCTTGCTGACTAGCTTTCATAATTGTCTTCATTGCTTTTTAGTTTTGTGTAATACATGTAGCTTGTATTGTGATTAATTTTATCAGATATTTATACTGCTTTTCTCTTAAAATAAAAACACGAAGATTCTGTTATGGCTATATAGTAAGGTGGGTTTTTTGTTTGTTTTTTTTCTCCATAAAGGTTAACCAGCCAAAGTTTAACCAGCGGCGGATCAGCAGTGCCAAGTTTTTGGGGGAGCTTTACAATTACCGCATGGTGGAATCAGCTGTAATATTTCGAACTCTATATTCATTCACATCATTTGGTGTGAACCCTGATGGTAGTCCTAGCCCACTGGATCCTCCAGAGCATCTTTTCCGAATCAGACTTGTATGTACAATCCTTGATACCTGTGGGCAGTATTTTGACAGAGGATCCAGCAAACGAAAACTTGATTGCTTCCTTGTATATTTTCAGGTATTAGAAACTTTTGTTCCACAGATTTCTTTAACAGCTCAGCCTATTATTTGTTTCTCTTGGTTGTTCTCTAGTTTTTTAAGTCCTTTCTACCTAGTAACTGTTTTATTTTAAAGAAAAGTGTATGTCCATACGTAGATGTTACTTTTGCTCCAACAGACTGGCCTAGCAGTTGATTCACTGAAGATTTAGGTCTGTCATTTAGGGTGTCTCAGTGAGAGGAGAAATGGCCTTACAGAAGCCCTATGAAATCCAGTGGAGGTAAGTATCAGGTCTTGCAGATAGGATGGAGTAGCTCTGTGTGACAGTGCAGTCTGGTACCAACTATCTAGAAAACAGCTGTGCAGGAGCAAAGTCAAACTTCCTAGACTAAGTTGTCTAAGAGTTGGTTCTGCATCATTTTAGTATGCTGTTGGATTTCATTACTGTGTTGCCTTGGCAAGAGTGTAACCAACAGACTGAAGAAAGTGATTTTATTTTTTCCTTTGACTTGGTGTGTGAGGCCATGTTTAAAACATTTTTATCCAGCTGAAGGTTTCCTGGTAGGTGAGTGTCTTGGAACTGAGCCGAGTCTATTGGAGGGTCACCAAAATGATCAGATAGAGCTAATGAAGAACTAATAGAACTAATAGAGCTAGTGAAGAAGGAACTCACAGGGAGAGAAAGAGAGGTAATAGCAAAAAGATGCAGAAAGGAGAATTCTGACTGATGGATTTAAGGGGGAAACGATGTCATAGCAAAAGTTTCAAACACCAAAATACATTCCCTTGGGAAGATGAGGAATTCCAGTCTATGCAGCTAATGCTACAAGTGTTTGGACTTGATTTCTTTCAGCTTTCTTCTTTAAATTACACTAAAACAAGAATATTCAAGTTAATAATGTAATGTGTGTTTTCCTTCTTTAAGGATGCAAATCTTTTGTCTGTATGTCAGATGTATTTTAAACCCCAAATTAGTGAAGGAATCACTATATTTGTTATGTGATTTCAACAGATGTTCATTTGACTGTCACCGTTTCAATAAAGTTGCTATTACTCCTTCATTTTCAGACACAGTTTAGGCATTCTTTTTGTTTTCAGATTCAGCTGTGAGATCAGATTTAATTTTTAAATTTCTATTGCAACTTACATGTACTGATCTCTCATAAAGCGAGCTGGATGATAAATGACTGGATGGTAGCTACAATCTGAAGTCTTTCTGTAATATTTACTGCACTCTCCCCTCCATAATATGCTTTGGGGGAGATAAATTGATAAATTGTCTTGAAAATAGACAGTAGGAAGAATTCAAAAGCTGGACACTTTTTAAGTGCTCATCTCTTTAAAAAAACTAATAATCTGCCTTTAGAAGGCACCTCCTTTACCAGTGCTTTCTATGCTCAGTTTTCATTCTTTGAAGAGTCTTTATAATGAAGTAAGAATATCCATAATGTTTGTGATGCCCAGGATTGTCAGTCATAACTTAGTGTTAGCAAAATATCTGGTAGTTGTATGAAATAGAGTAGTGATGTGAAATCTTCTGCATTTTCTACTGAACAAATGTGACCAGGTGTTATAATCTTAGTGAAATAATTTATAAACGGCAGTGTATATACAACCTAAATTGAATATTTTGTATTCTAGCGGTATGTTTGGTGGAAAAAAAGTCTGGATGTCTGGACAAAAGACCACCCATTTCCTATAGACATTGACTATATGATTAGTGATACACTGGAACTCCTCAGACCAAAGATAAAGCTCTGCAGTTCTCTGGAAGAAGCTGTCAGACAGGTGCAAGACTTGGAACGAGAATTCTTAATAAAATTAGGTAAGAAAATGAGCAGTAGGGGTTGTATTTGTGTATTTCTTAAGGTTACTGTTGTCACAATGACGATGGGTAAGTATTGTTGTTCTCATTATATGATGCTTTTATTATCCTGATAGTTCTTCTACTTTATATGTATTTTTGTCATTTCCCTTGAGATCATATAATGTCTGTAACTCTTATCCGATACAAAAACTATAAAACCACACGATTGTATGTGATTATATTATCTAATACAAAAAGCAGGGAGTTCCTGCACACTGTTACTGTAGCCTGTTGATTGGTGAGCAGTGACAAAGGCCAATTCAGTCATTCTGATAGATTAGTTGCTTCCATCTGTTGTTCTTTCCCAAGTCTGGACTTGACTAAAGCTGCTGTTGTCAAAGTAAGCATTAGTGTAAGGTTGCAGTAGAAGAGAAGTGTGTTGCTTTCCAAATGCTGTCTTACATTTCAGCAGAGACCAATGGATGGCTTACTTTGATTGGATGATTAAACTTTTTTTCCTTGAATTATCTGTCAGCTAAGTTGAATGCTAGCCTGTAGTTCCAGTTCAGAGTACTGAAATGTATATTTCTAAATCCTGCTCCATGTATGCGTTTAAAATCACTACATTTTAGGAAAAATGCCAGTCTTGCAAAACAGCTGGCAAAAGAAATACTGGTTAGTATTTATCTAAAACTATTGTCATTATGTGAACTTCAACACATTTTATAGCTAGCCTTTCTTATTAGTTTCTGGAAACTACTATGCTCATTTCTCATTACATAGAGTTGCTTTTTAATCTTCAGTTTTTATTTGAAGACCAGCTTCTTCATGACAAGCTTTTATATTTAAATGTTTTATGTTAATTATAGCCTTGTAAGCATTTCATGTGTGTAGACAAGTTAAATTTTCAGAATATCCTTTAATCCAGTGGGATGAGTTTTTGTAATTCCCAGGTAGATACGTTGGAAGTTATATTTTAAGATGCATTTCTATCTTTAATGTGCTGGTTATTTAATGTGCTTTAAATTTGTCTAGGTTGTAACTACAACACAGAAATTTTGTTATGGCATGATATGAAGTACTAGATTTTATGCTCTCAGTATGATAAGTAAGAAGTAACTTAATTCTTTTGCAAGGCACTCAGGAATTCCTTTGTACAAATCATAAGAACTTCTGTTCTCTGAATTGCTGTGGCTGTAACAGTTGAATTCAGTGTAGTTAAGTGTTGGGGGGGGGATTTGTTCAGTGAACGTGAACCAGTACTGGAGTACAACATTTTATTGTGTTTGTTCTGGCACTAGCAAAACTCATCAACAGTCCAGCCTTTTAAAAAGGGACTTTCCCACTTTCTCTTCCTTCAAAATGTGCTGGTTTTGTGATACTGCACTTGCTGATAAACTTCTGTATAAGGTGGGATAGTTCCTGCTATTAGGACTGTTTGATGTTGGTCTAAGACCATCTGTCTTTCTGGTCTCTGAAGGCTGTGATGATATATGTGAACATGTCTGCAGGAAACTAGTTTTTTTTTTTCTTACCTTATTAAGAGCTTTACTGAAACTAGAGTCTGTGAGCTGTTTGTTTCCACCATTCATTGGCCCATGAACAATAGTACCAAGAGCATGTTGTGCCTAAAGATCACAACGTGCTTTGCTTTTTGTCAATCTCAAGCATGACTGCAGGCAGCAGAGTGGGGCACTGTTGCATACAGACCTTGAGTTGGGATTTGGCCACTTTCTGTACCACTCTGGTGATTTAAAAAAAATTTTTTTTTGTAATGAGAATGAATCTCTTGCATAGTTAAGAAGCAGCACAGATTTGGAAGAGCACAGCATTTACAAAAAGGACAGAATAATGGTTTGAAACCTCTGGAATATGGAAAAAGATTGTGTGTATATATTCACACAACTGAAATCTTGACTATCTACCATATAGCCATATACACAAATAATTTCATTTCTGATATTTTATCTCACTGAAGCATAACTGCAAGGACTCACCTCTTCCTTAAACTGCTTTTTTTAATCTTAGCTGTTGCCTTTTGAGATCTCGTAAAGAGACCAGGCTGTGTGTATATGCGTATTGAAATTCTTAAAAGCAGCTGGAGGCAGAGCAAAACAAACAAACAAACAAAAAAACAAACTAAAACAAAACTCTGGTATGCTCCAAACTACTTGTCTATTCAGAATCCAGACCTCTGGTTAGGAATTGCATAGTGCTGCATTTGTTCTGTGCGTGTGGCAAAGAATGAATGAGGAATGTCCCAAGCACAGATGTGATGTGTTCATTTGCTGTCCAGAAATCTTTAAGCTAACTGTAAACCCTATGTGTGTGGTTAGGAAGATTTCAAAGTATGAATGTTAAACTGTATGGCAACTGTATTGACTCCATAGAAAAACAGATTTGCTGTGTTCTGGAAGGCTGATATTGGCATCACTTTCTGGTTGATTGAGCCATGGTCCTCTGGAGGATTTAGTGGCTTTATAGGTTAATGTGAGAGGAAAAAAAAGTTTTATCACATGCAATCTTTTAAAGTTTGTTCTGTTTTGCAGTGGATGGCTTAATTTTTGCAATATTGTTTTCTAGAAATTCTTTGTTTTTCTTCCTGAATATCAGAACTGTGCTCAATGCTTGAGTATTTTCTGTGAAAACAACTCTAGTACAAATTTATTGCTGAATTGCCCACTGAAGCACTGAAAGAACCTAAAAACTTTTCACTACTGTAGGAATGCTGTAGGTAAGGGATATTACATTGAATGACACCTTTCTGAAAAAAGGCAGAGGCTTAGGGAGTTGCACTTCGTTCCTTGCGCACCAGGTTAAGTAGAATGGCTAGAAGATCTTACACTTCAATGCAGTTTTTCAATAGTTTCATTTTTTTTTGGCAGTGTTCTAACTGTTTCTTCAAATTGCAGGTCTTGTGAATGACAAAGATTCCAAAGATACCATTACAGAAGGGGAGAATCTGGAAGAGGATGAAGAAGAAGAAGAAGGTGGAGCAGAAACAGAGGAACAATCTGGAAATGAAAGTGAAGTCAACGAGCCAGAAGAAGAGGTGAACTTATTGATTTACTTTGTCTTGTGTAAAAAAAAGAATAATACTTTTATTTTACTTTGATACTTTCTGAAGTCCCTGTATGACACAAGTTAGCTGGTGAAACATGGGTATGCACTACCAAGTCAGTACACTGAGAGTATCTCTGTCCCAGTTTTCTATATACAGAAATTGGAATGCAGCATGTCTGAGACTCCGGAGCAATTGGTAGAAACTTGAACCATCAGTTTTACTCATTGTGTGCTGCTCTTCAGCAGAAAGGTGCCTCTGGTATTTTGCCATAAAAATACATTCAGATCATTGATTGTCTTTATCAGTTGTAGAAGCAAATGTATTGACTGGATGACAAAGCAGTCAGGTAGTAAAAACAACAGGTGTTTGGAGTGCACCAACATAAAATGAATAAATAAGATTTATAGAAAGTAATGACCTTCCTTGTTTACTGTGCCAGTAATCTTTGAATCAAAGTGGTGTAGCCACTAGAAGAGCAGACATGTACATAAAAATTCTAGCTTGTCACTATGACACAGCAAAGTTGACATGATAATGTTAGTATTATGATGAAATGAATTTATCAAAGAAATAGGCAATGCTTTTTCTCCTGTGTTTGGGTTGATTTGGTTTACTAATAAGCTGTCTTTCAATTGATGACTCAGCACTGAGGTTTATGAAGATTGCCTGGTTTTGTGGTTTTGCCCACAGATTAAATATATCATTAGAATAAAAAAATGTTTGTTTGAGAGCAGGAAAAGGGACATCTGGAGATGTTGTCTAACGACCCTTGATCAAAGCATGCTCACCTACAGCTGGTTGCCCAATACAATGTTCAGTTCAGTTTTCTCTAAAGATGGGTACTCTCAAACTCTGTAGGCAATCTGTTCCAGTGATTAAAGACCATCATGGTAATAAGTAACTGGAAGAAGAAAATGCTTTTGTTTTTCTCTAAGTTAAATATATGTTGGTGTGCATTTATCCCTGGAAATAGGTACAGCTGTGTCAGTGAAGATTGAATAGAATCAGCTATGTAAAGCCTTGTATTCCTCAGAAAGCAACTAGTGAATAAGTCTTAACTTTTTATCTTAAAAACAGTTAAAAATGTATTCTCAAATAATTAACATTAAATATTTCAGGAGGGCTCTGACAATGAGGAAGAGGAAGGCGAAGAAGAAGAAGAAGAAAACACTGATTATCTTACAGATTCTAATAAAGAAAATGAAACAGATGAGGAAAATACAGTATGTATCATTGCTTTAGAAAAGTGATTTATGCTGCTTTGTTTTTCTTTACTAAATGCTTTTTAGCCTGTCCTTCTCATAATGTAATTGGGAAAACACAGCAAGAAAGCTCATTCATATTTTTTCAAACACATTTGAGGTCTTATATTTGCAGACTTCACTATTAGTTTCTGAAAATACTTATGTAATAAACATTACTACAGCATCCTTTCACAGGACTGTGTATTTTCACAGGTAGGTAGACTGGAAAAGATTGTGTAAGTGATGGTTTTGCAATACTTGCAATGGTAGCAAACTGGTACGGTACAGGGTAAACTAGTTAGTCTGCACTCTTTCTCAAAACTGAGAAGGAAACAAACCAAAAAGTGCAGAATACCTAAAATGCAGGTTTTCGGAATGGCAAATTATAATATCTGTACCAAACAGCCTGAGCAAGCCTAAATTGTAGTAATGATTTTTATAAAACAGCGTATCAGGGTGCTGGGTTTAAAAAGCAGCATATAAAAGCAGTTTTTTATAATCTGTGTTGTTAAATCGAGAATAGACTTCAGCATTGCATATAGCACAGAGACAAGCAGCACTGTTGTCAGAAGTTGAAATGAGTTCCAGCACTGTGTGGATAGTGGCTTTTACTTGGTGCTAGTCTGCTGTTTTAACTATCATGGCACTGGAACATGTGCTGACAGATGGTGCTCATGACATCCTGCTGAATCCCAGTTCCAATTTTAGGTATTGCTGACTATTTCTTTACCAGTTTTGTGTTTCATTTTGTTTCACTTGAAAACAGTTTAATTATTTTTTTTCCAAGTGGTGAGCTATACCAAGAGACACATTGAAGTAATATTTTTCTTGTCACATTATGCTTTCCAAATGCCGAAGAATGGTATTTGACTTGAAAAGACCATATAACTTCATGGACCTCAAGGAAAAATTAGTTAAATTAGTTGTGTTGGAGGTTAGAGATCTCCTTGTACTGTTGTCAGCTGTGTATAATTTTACGAATGCGCATACTTTACATCCAGAACATTATGAGTGACCAACCTTCATAACAGTGATTGATACAGCAAGTTTCAGGAAATATTTATTTGAGAAAATAATCCAGGCTAAAACTTTTTGTAACGTTTAAAAAAAAAAAACACAAAAAAAGCTTTTGTGTATGTTGTGGAAGCAACAACAGTGTTTTTTACTTCACTTCTAGACCAAGTCTTTGTAATTCTAGTACTGATGTAATGGCATTTGTTTTTTTAACCCCCATTGTAATAGGAAGTAATGATTAAAGGAGGAGGACTTAAACACGTCCCTTGTGCAGAAGATGAGGACTTCATTCAGGCATTAGATAAAATGATGTTGGAAAATCTTCAGGTATAAATCTCATTTTCTTAAGTTAATGTAGCTGTGCAACTCTTATTTTTAAGTAACTAAGTGATTAATGCAAAATTAGCAATACTAAAGGATGACTTCTTTTTTTTTCCTCGTGACCCTCCCTTCTGCAATTGATGTGTTTAGATAAGTAGCTTTCAGATATTTCAGAGTTTGTCCAGTGAATATGGTGTACTCACAGATATTGTATTGGATGTATAACTGCAGCAGATACTAGACAGTGCTTTTGACATCAATGTAGACTACCCAAGCCGAGCTTATTAATAGGTCTGAAATGTAATTGCACTTAATTTTACGTAACTAAGTGCTGTATAGGCTTGTTAATCACATCAGGTAAATATTTGAATACTGCAAACCCTGAATGCAGGAATGCATTAGCAGTATGCAGCAAAAAATTGCTTAATGCATAATGTTTGTTCTCAAGTGTCCAGTCAAGTCTCTGGGTTGTTTTTCCTTCAGAGTTAAAATTTTAAGTATTTTGTCCCTGTAACTTCCTTCTTCACAAGAAAGGAAGCCAAAGGAAAATGCAGTAAAGCTTTGTGAATTGATTTATATGTACTCTGCATTCTTGGAATGCTCAGCTTCTTCTCAGTTATAAAAACATGAATGTTGACAGGTTTACTGACATTTTAAGCATTTATCATTTATACAGTTTACTTTCTTTTAATAGCAACGGAGTGGTGAATCAGTTAAAGTGCATCAGCTGGATGTTGCTATTCCTCTGCATCTCAAAAGCCAACTGAAGAAGGGTCCCCCACTTGGAAGTGGGGAAGCAGAATCAGAGTCTGGAGACACCATGCCCTTTGTCATGTTAACAAGAAAAGGCAACAAACAGCAAGTAAGAGACTGTCAAGTATAGATTCCTCTTAAAATGGGGAGGAGGGGGTTGTCTTTCACTTTTGAAGTCATAGTACAACTTTGACAGGTAGGGAATGTTTTATTTCTTCATCTTCATTTTCCAGAATGAACTGGATGAATTTTTCAGAGATACTTATATGGAAATGGAACCATCTCTGTGATTTTTATGAAATCTTGTTGATATAAAAAACAATTAATGAAAATCATACCTTGCTTCATGCAGCTAAACACATTTGTCTTAGCTCTTTTCTCAAGTGTATATTTGAATGTTGCTAGGTCAATAAATGCAGAATATACAAATAAATATGCATGTATGTGTCTTTAAAGGACATAAATCACAACAGCTTGTCTTTTCAGTTGTGTAAGTTGATGAAAGTGAATGATTCTAGTGAGTTTGTAGACAGCAGACATAAGGCATTGTTTCATTCTATCAGAAAGTACCTTTCAAGTACTTGCTTTTCTCATTACTTTGTTTTTGACATTTGTTACCTGAATTTCTGTATAAGTCTGAGGTATATAAAGCAGAAACAGCATCTTCTGCATTTTAAAAATCTGTGTAAAAAGTGAGGTCTGTTACCACAAATAGTGGAACTAGTAAGTGTGATTCTGTATCTGTTCTTTAAGCTTCATTATTCGCTTAAGAAAAAATTGTG
Source organism: Perdix hodgsoniae (assembly GCA_035772895.1). NCBI lineage: Eukaryota > Metazoa > Chordata > Aves > Galliformes > Phasianidae > Perdix > Perdix hodgsoniae. The sequence goes on from JAPSGF010000006.1 coordinate 27,566,878, forward strand.
CTAAGTGCTTTCGGAGTGTAAATAGTGTTACCTGCTTTAGTAGGCATATACAACTTGAGTTTAGTAGTGGCTGATTTCCTTACTGCATTTGTTGGGTTATTCTGTTTTTCTGGGACTTGAAAGTCACATATGAAAGTTCTACATGATTTTTAGTAGGGAATTCTTAACTACTGTCATTGAGCAGGAAAGGGATATAGAGAACTCTGAAAACAAAAACCAAAACCCGACAGTGTTTGGCTTTGTCAGGGTAATTTACTGGGAATATCTGGAGTTACCAACAATTTTAGGGTCTTCGTATTCTGAGGGGAAAGTATTGCTGGCATTCTGTGGCTTGAAAAAGAAAGCAGAAGTTGTTCAGGAGCTTTCCCTCCCTCTTTCCCCACTATTTGCTTTTGGGAGTAGGCTCTTCCTGCCAAAACTCCTCCAAGTGTTTCTAGAAATGTTTTAAAAAGGAAAAAGTCTGGACTACTGGACTACTCCAGTTCTTGAGTCAATGAAAAGCTTCTTTGTCCATAGTTGTGCATTCAGAAAAAAAATGCTGCTTATTTTTCTGTTAAAACTGACTACTAAGCAGGAAAGAAGAGGTGGGGTTGGAAATAATTGTTTCTTATAGCACTATTTTAACATCTGAGCAGAATGTGCACAGAGTTTTTGCAGTATTGGATACTTCATTTATTTGTAACTTCCAGCTGTAAGCTTTCAGAATTCTAAACACAGGCAGAAAGATTATTCAGACAACCTGGAGGGCTGAAAGTAATTTCTTATCCTTACTGTGAATCACATGGTAAGCATAACGGCCTCACTGTAATATCAACCTAATAATTTCCTATCATTATGTTTGATCTCCTGCTCTTTGCTAAATGTAGTGCTGCATCAAGAAATCTTAGCTGATAAGGAGGCACTTACTGGTGAAAATGGAATGTGATGGGACTGATTTTTCATAGCTGACATTCACTCATTAAAAGCTCCATTCTCATGACAGTGTTCTGGCTGATTTTATGGGGCATTGCCTACTAGTTTTTTGAAACAGAACACAAGAACAACTGATTGCTGTTTACTAGCAGTATACAACCTGAATTAATATTGATTGCAGGCTGATAGCAGTGAGAACACTTTATTTCATCATTCTGTTTCAGACTGTGATTAACAAAAGCAGGAGATAGTAAGTGTATTGGATAGACCAGTCTAACAGTAGTTGTTTTGTCACTGTAAAGAAGCTATGTGACAAAACCCACAGAAGTTGTAGCAGTAGAAATGAACACCATTATTGGACGCCCTTAAGCATCAGCATCATCAGTTAGCCACATAACATGAGAGAACAAGGGGAAATAAATGTTGGCATCGTAAGGGGAGAGATCCAGGATGTGATAGCATTTGATTTTGTTTTGAAATTGTCAAGGATTTATGCCAGGTAGATATGAACACAGGTGAGTGGGATAAATTAAAAATGTTTTCCTGTGGAAATAAAAGCTCAACAAGGTTCTTTTCCATGTACGTCTCTCAAAATCTCAGTTGTAGTTTCCAGACAGACAGTAGTGCTGAGGGAGTGATACTGAGCTCACCTTTGAAGTAATGTTAAGGCAGGTGTAATGTGTTGAATGTGCATATGCAGATGTTTGGCATGTTGGGGTGGAGAAAACAAATTTGATACCCCGGTTCTCTCGTGGCCTTGGGGAAGCACTAAAGAGCTAGAATAATTCATAAAGAGAAGAGCACTGGCCAAGAAATGCAACAAGGAATCTGAAATGGTCTCTTTGGAAGTCAGGGAACTTCAGAGAAAGAGGCAGCTGGTTTGAACTTCCTGTGTTTCTGTCTCAAGACCAGTGTAAATCAGTGTGGGGGTATATATAGTGAGGCTGGCATCAAAATAAAGGAATAAAGCCTATGGCTATGTGTTCCTTGTGGAAACAAAATCAGATTTGTTCCTATAAATGCTGTGGTGTAATTATCTATTGCCTCTCTTCTGTGTGCCTTTAGAGTATCTGAATACCTTGTATTTTCTCATGTGTTACTAAGCAAAGTACAGTTTGGGAGGGGGGAAAGGGAAGGGAAAAAATAAACAAGAACTGTACTTCAATAAGAACTTCTGTGGAAATTATCACATCACAGTAATGTAGAAATAATCATTACCCTTCTGTCTTTTGGCTTTTTTTGTGTGTTGGGTGGTTTTGTGTTTTTTGTTGTTGTTGTTGTTCTGTGATGGGCACTTAATATATTTTTATTTGCAGTTTAAGATCTTAAATGTACCGATGTCTTCCCAACTTGCTGCAAACCACTGGAACCAACAGCAAGCTGAGCAGGAGGAGAGAATGCGGATGAAAAAGCTCACTTTGGATATCAATGAACGCCAAGAACAAGAAGACTACCAGGGTAAGAAAATGAGAGCATACCTCATTTTTATCTACAGAAAATCTGCAGAAATACCTGTGATAATTAGCAGTACAAGTTCTGAATATTCATTTGTAGCACTTAATTGAAAAGCTCTACTTTGGTTTGTCGTTCGTTACAAACTCCCTGTTCTCTGTGCTCAGAAGTCTTTGCAGCTTTTCAGTGAAAGGGAGTTTTGAGGTCTCAATAAATATGAGCATTTCTGTTTAGTTTGGAAGAGTAGAAGAAATGGGATTACTGTTCCCTTTAATAACAATTTAAAAAATCTACCACAAAATTAATCTGATGTTTGTGGCACTGTCTCAGTTACTGGAAGAGAATTGAGTTGGATGCAAGAAAAATTAATTTAGTGCAATGAAAGCTCTTGTTTCTAGGTACAAATAGAAAAAAAGTATTTTGAGTCTTGAAGTTAAGACTTGAAAATACTAAGTGGTAACTCCTGCCTAATAAATAGAATCTGTTACCTCAGCTTCGTGTTGCTAGATGTGCTATGAGCTCTACAAGTCTGAGTGTGGGAAGAACATATTAACAAAGTTTCATACAAATTATGTGATCCCTGTTCTTTTTAAGAGTACAGAGACCAAGCATTTTGGAACATGGGCAAATGGAAACAGTACCACAAATTCTCTGTATCCCTTTAACTACTGCACTGGATACCTTTGGTTTTGTTTCAGGCTCTACTCTCCTTGGCTTTCTCAAACAGCAAGTCAACCAAAGTCAAACCAAGTCAAAACAAATGAATTTGATGGTATTCAGTTCTTATGTTAACTTTTCCATTTAACATCTCTGAAGTTCCTGCTCTTTATTTTTTTTATTGTGAGGATGTTGCAATCTGGTGGTAATCACAGGATGAGTAATTAATTATCAGGAAATCTCATTTAATGTGTTTAGTGAAAGGTCATTATTCATCATGAAATGGAAAAATTTAAATTAAAGCAACTCTAATTGGAAAAGAAAAAAAAAAATCCCCATAAAATCAAACCATGGTATCTAACACTTCATCCTGGATTTTGATAATGCAAGAACTAAGCATGTGATCCTCAGAAGGAGTGTTTTTGCCAAAGCAAGTGTCTGCAGAGCTCTGAAATTGTAATACAATATATTCTTAGTATTAAACATCATCCTCTGCTTATAAAATGTTTTCCAAGACACCTGCCTTTTATAAAGCCCCCTCATGGAAAAGAAGCAGTAGATGTCAGAATTACACTCTTATGTGCTTTTTTCAAGTTTCTAATGAGTTTCCTTCATTAGTGACAGTTCTACTACTTTACTAATGGTCAGGGTGTTTGTATTCTTGGTTTATTTTAACTTGTCCTATGAATTTGTGGGTATCTCTAAAAATCAGTCTGTTTAACTTATTTTATTGTAGTTGTGATTCTTATTCAAAAAAAACAGATGATATTCATTTTATTGTTGTGAAATGATTTAGGTGCAAGTCAAATAGCATTCCTGTTTAGAGCTATTTGTGCATGTGTGTATACACACATTTTCAAATATATATATGTGCATTAAAATGTGCAGTTGATTGGTCCTTTTGAAGAGTCTCTTTGCCTGTACCAAGTTGGTGCATTTATGCAGACATGAGAGTTGATTTTAAACTTCTGTTTAAGGCTTTGAAGTTACCAAGGGAGTTAGAACTCCTAATAGAGCTCCTCAAGGTTGTCCTTACATAGGTACCTAACCTATGTAAATGAAAAAAGCCATAATGAATGAAAATTCACCTGTGTGAAGTACTTCACAGTACTATTAAATAGATTATATTTAGTAATGCTTATTATTATTACAGGCATATTAATGCAACCATGTGTTTGGTACTGGGTGACTGTACACAAAGGTACAAGTCCGCATTAGATGCTTCTTCCCTAGAAGATGGGCAGCACACCCTTAGCCTAGCTAATCCACTGTTTCCTTGCCATTTCTTTCCTTTATCTTCTCATTTTCTCTGTTTCTCAATTACTGACTTTTCACAAATTCCCCTGATTCCTTTTCACAAAGAAGTCAGACATGTACGTGGTTCATTGCTTCTAGCACCTGCCTGACAGCGTACCGTAATCTCTTCTTATTTTCTTCCTGCTCTTGTCATTGCCTTGTTACAGAGATCTATCCTGGTATGCAGAATTGTTTTGAAAGATGTTACAGATATGGGCTGTTCAATGTCCTGAATGGCTTTCTTTGCATTTTTTCCAGGTTTTGACGTGGTTAACTAATGGTTGACACCAATATTGTGTATTAAGTCTTTCATAGGTTCATAGTTTCTCCCAGACTGGATGGATAGCTCACTGAAAGCTTAGTGTGTGTTTTCTAAATGACCTTACAATCCCGTGGGTCTCCAGTTCTGACTTGTGCACGTCTTTGGGAGAGTGGTGGAAGTTTTGTTTCTTACAGACGACGAGCATGTGTCTCCAATTCCAGATTGGAGATTAGCAGAGATTAGAGAACCAGACAGAACAGACTTTCAAACATAATCTGTTTAACAGCTTATTCCACTTTTCCCCCTTTTTTCAATTCCATCTGTTTGCTGAACAAGGAAGAGTCTTGCTCAGGTAGACTGTCAGAAATATTTCTGTTGGATGCTGTAACACGTGGGCAGAGTTTACATGAAGGTTCCTGCTGTGTAATTATTTTGGATGCTTAATAACCATTAACTTAGTCTCCTAAAGAGCAGTTTTTATCTTAACAACAATGAAATGGAGTCTTGCCAAGTGCCAACACATCATACTTTTACCTGTCTTGAACTGCCCAAAAGTTGGGTGTCCAGGGCTAAAGTGGGTGCTGCTGCGTCGTCCTGCATCCACCTGCTTCTTCCCACTGATCATATTGTGAAAAATCCTAGCCAGAAGACAGTTGTTGTAATATAGGTCAGCTGAGTCACCCTCCTCAGGTGTCTGTCTTCTCTGTAAAACGATCCTATTAGGGCTATTTTAGACAAAGACCTGACTTCTAGATGCTAATTTAGGACAAGTTTCTCACTGAGTTTTTAATTGAGAACAGTGTTGTCCAGCTGTTATTTCAGAGCAGTTTTGTGGTATGGCTCCTCACAGTACTGTGAACCTTTAACCCTACTTACTGATACAGTCAATGGCTGATATTTTTGGAAAGAAACTGTCATAGCTCTGTTATGAAGCACCTATAATGAAAGCCACTGCTGGCAGCTTCTTCTACAGGAACATCTGGAAATGCAAGTTCACACTATGGGGTACTGTGGGCTTGTGCAATTTCTTAAACTGAAAACAAAAAGCTGTAGAATAGCGTGAAAAATGTTGACCCAGTCATAGTAAAGTGTAAATAAGTTATCTTTTTTTTAACTAAATATGCTTGTGTAAATTCCTCTTCAGTAAGATGTATAGAAAATGTGTTTAACTTTCTTTCTGTATGAAATCACAGAAATGTTGCAGTCTCTGGCACAGCGTCCAGCTCCAGCAAATACAAATCGTGAACGGCGGCCTCGTTACCAGCATCCGAAGGGAGCACCTAATGCTGATCTAATCTTTAAAACTGGTGGGAGGTAGGACAATCTTCTTCTTAAATGTTTTAATTCTGGTTCTGGCGAGTAATTACCTCCATAATCAAGACAGGTAATGATCTACATAATTTAAGTAGATCTGTTGGTTGCTTCCTTTCTGTTCAAATCCTGAATAAGATTTTGTGCTTCTAATACAGCATCTCTGAATACATCCTGGACAGAGGCTGGGAAGGCAGAGGGTTGTTTTCTAGAGTCAAGCCTCTTTGTTACTGGGGAAAAGATGCAAGTCTGCTTCTGCAGTGAGAGGGGGAAGAAGATGCACAATGGTTTCTAGAGAATCTCATTGTGGCTTCTTTTTCACACAGACTGGTGACACTGGAACAGGCTGCCCAAGGAGGTTGCGGATGCCCCATCCCTGCAGGCATTCATGGCCAGGCTGGATGTGGCTCTGGGCAGCCTGGTCTGGTGGTTGGTGACCCTGCACATAGCAGGGGGTTGGAACTAAGTGATCATTGTGGTCCTTTTCAACCCAGGCCATTCCGTGATTCTATTCTTAATTTGGTGACCTTTAGATCTCTGTATAGTATTTAAAAGCCTGAAGGGAAAGAAGATACAGCCAAGGCAGGGAAGGGGTAAGAAAACCTTTCACTTGTGGTGCACAGGAGCATAACAAAAAGAGGATTAACATGAGAACTATTCCATAATGGTCATTCCTTAACCACTGCCTAATAATCACTGTACAGCTTTAATATAATCTCAGTCTCTTTTCTTACTCAAAGTAATCATCCGAGAATAAGCTATGAAATTAACCCTGCAGCACAAATCTGAAAAGACAGAGGTTCAGATGAGATGCAGTATTTTCATGTTTCTCTGTTTGAATATTAATTTTGGAGCTGGATAGATGGAGCAACAAGTAGCAAGGGAAAACTTCACCTATTGAGCCTTTGTAAGCCAGAAATAAGTTAATAATGTAATGTGTTATGTTACAGCAATGTTATCAACTTCTCTGGTACATTTTTGTAAGCGTTTTATGGCATTCTGATCTCTTATTCCACGGGGTCTCCTACTGCTTTTATAGAAAAACCTCTTTTTTGAACAAGGACTGCATTTTAAAATAACTGAATGTAGCTCAATAAAATGAGTAATGCTGCCCATTCAGCTGTTTTATTTCACTGTGACCTAATACTGTCATAAAAATAAATACTATTGATTTACGCTGAATTGCCATAATACCTGCAAGAGTTTCACAGCTAGCTGTGCAGTCTTCTCTTGTAGATTTTTGTCATCTTTCTCAAATACCTTGCAGTCTGTGCAAGGAGTGCTCTGAAGTTACTCCTTAAATATAGCAGCATGTCCAGCAGATGTGATATTTGAACAACTTATGTAGTTCTTTTCAAAGCTTTTTTCTCCAAATGTTTAAGGAAAACATAATATAGGATTTTACCATAAATTGGTCAGACATTGTCCTGAGAACAGTTTGATCAGTGTTTGCTTGCTCAGATATTTGTGCCCCATGCTTGCAATTCTGATAAAATTTTGTGTTATGTAATTTGCTCTTTGTTCCCTTTAATCTATAAGCTCCTTAGAGCTGAGACCAGGAAGTTAGTTTTAGTGGGCAGGCTTTATTTGCAGCATAGTGCAGTGTTCAGGCTTGCAGTCGTGCGTCGGTTGAGCCATCTCAGCCTGTAGAAAGAAAACTTCTACACTCACAGTAAAGGATATTTAAGCAGAGCTTTGTTTATTGAAGTCTGGGTCTGCCCATGGCTTACCACCATAGTATAGGTTATACATCACCTACATTTCTAAGAGCTTCTGACTTATGGGATATTTTTAGGATTGTCTTTTGACTTTGAGGGGTGGGTTGCAGTGTACCTGTGCAGGCTGCCCTGACTTTCTAGTCAACAAATTTCCCCACCAACCTTCATGTGAACACTGGTCTTTTCCTATTTATTGAGAGCAGAAAGAAAGTAGTGTCTGTTCACTACAGATTCACTTACCTGATAAGTGAGCTGGTTTGGGTTGTATTTTTTGTGTACAAAGAATACATCAGTTGTTTTCTTCCAGTATTAACTGTAAATTTACTGAAAATAATCATGTCAGAGAAAATAATTATGAGAGAGAAAATCTAGAATGAAAAGTCGTTTGAGGATAAGGAAGATCTGAGCAAGTAAATCTCATAGATTCCATTGTAAAGCATAGTCTCACAGGTTCTGAAAGTTAATAGCAAAGTGAGGGTTTTGGTTGGCTAAGAGTGGAGGAAGAATTTGATGTTTAGCAATTGAGAAATACCCCTAAGGACCAACATCTCAAACATCTTTCAGAAAGGTGGATCCAAATCTTTCTATCATGGTAGTTGACTCAAAAATTAACAGAGGTACCGGAGCTCTCTTGTATGCATTTGGTTCTGCACAGCTGGATCTGGTTCTGCACGTAACCCTGCTTGCCCAGACTAAGTGACCTCCAGAGGGCCCTTTGAACCTTAAGTATTTTGTGGTTCTATTTTGGTCTAGCAGGGCCCTAACATAAATAAATGATCAATGTAGATCTAAAAATGATGTCTGACTAAGGACAGCAATTCCCCCCCCCCCCCCCACACACACACACATCTGCAGCCCTTTTAACTGCAATAACACCACTGTGAGTGGGAGAGTGAGTGAATGGCACTGGCTGTAATGCGGGCATCACATAAATAAGAAAAATCTTCTGTAGTATTTACTCCATTTATTAATAACCTGTTTCTGGGGTGAAATAAATACCGCAAGCCTTTCCACTCCTGTCACATTTCTTGTTATTTGGTGTGTGCTGAACGCTGCATCAAAAATCACAGCTTACTGTTGTTTGTTCGTAATTGCCTGCTTCTGTAGCCTCAAGTATTAGCACTTATTAATCCTGCAAGGAGAGGATTCATTTTGGGACGCAAACATATAAGGCTGACTGACTTTAAAGGCAATTTACTGTGATTCCAATTAAAAGTGGAATTCCTCAGTTTGCTTCAGCAGAGCTCAGCAGGCAGCCATCTTCACTCTTACCTCCACTTCTGTAGCATTGAAAGGGGACTCTGGTTATCCAACTGTTACACTTCAGCAATTCTAAGTTTACAACAGTATTTCTTCATGTGGTGTTATCAAGAAACCACTCTTAATGAAGTGAGGGGCTGTTCTTCAAAACTGTGGAAGTGCTTTCCTTGTGTTTTAAGAGGACTGAGATCCGTTAAACAACTTAGCTCATAAAAGAAAAAATAAGTAACCACATTTTATGTTTTTCTTTTAAGCATAAGCTTCCAAGACAGAAAACAGAATTACACTGAGAGGAGTCTTCAAAAAAACAAAAACACTTGGTAGAGTTGAGCCTTGTCTTAAAAAACAGTGATCTCAAAACTGACTTCTGAAAGTGTAGCCAAGGATAGAGGACCTGTCGTCGTCAAAAGGCCCACTGGGATGCGTGCATAAGCTGACAAACTAAATCATACTTAATTGATAATTTCAGCTCTATAGTTTGCATCTGACTCTTATTTCCCTTTAATAAAGAAGAATGAAGCATGAAGGTAATAACAGGATGCTGGGATTTTATTAGCCAAATATTCTCATTATAGTATTTTGTTAATGCTGAAAAATGATAGTACAGCTAATAAGGAAAAATGTGAATTTAACCTCATGATTTCCTGTTCCAGCTGCTGGATGAGAATACATCTTACATCACCCCCTCATAGCTGTTGTACTGATCAGTATTATATTTTGAAGCTTTCCATTCACTTATTAATGGAATGTCAGAAGCCACAGGCACTGTAGATCAGATTGCTCTTATCCTGTTCCCCTCAGCCTGGCTGGCTGCCATTCCCTTGTGCAGGGCAAACCCTGAAGTGCAGACGTGGCAGTGTCTCAGGGGTGGACAGATGTATTCCTTGGTTCATCACACAGCTTCTGAAATCTTCAGTTGTCATTTCCAGCGGTCTTTTCCATTCTTTTGGAAGATATGGAAAGACCATTGCTTCAGCAATACCGTTTTGCTCTTGGTTAAGACAGTGGAATTGTTCCCATCAGTGTCTTCTCACTAACTTAAATTCTCCCAATTTCATGTATTGTGGATTCATCCTCATTTCCTCATATGTACCAAGGATTAGTGTTTCTGAGCATTGTTACAAGTCCCAGTTTTCTGCTCCAGGTAAAACCCTACATCTTTATGTCATAGGACATATGTGGCTCAGTGTGGCTGAGAAAATGACTCAGATGGTCTCAGAAGTTAAAGGCATTAAGGACAGGGAAGGGAGGCAGAGGAGGTGGTTGTAAAAGTTTGCCTTTGCGTTCACAGTTGAAGTTGCTTTTACTGACAGCTCTGTACAGAGTTTATCTTGCCAAATACAGGTTTGGATGGAATTCTTTTGAACAAACAGGGCTCATTTTTTTTCCTCTTCCTACTTGCAAAATAGTATAGCAAGTGCATAGCTTTTGTCTTTAACCACTGACTTCTAACTGTTCTGTGCTGGTTACTGGTTTGGGGAGAAATGTCATATGAAGTGTGACCTGTTTTGGGAAGTAATGCTGCTGCTGTGACATCTACCAGCAGCATCCTGCCCCGATCCTTTGGAACACGGCTCCCCTGCCTTACCTACCACCAGCACACTGTGCCACCTCCTGTTTTGTATGAGTGTAATTTGTACAAACTTAAATACATGCAGCTAGTTTTAACGTTTCTCCTTACTCTGCATCAGCAGTGAAATTATTTCTAAGGGACGCAGGAGAGGTAGAAGCACAATTCTGCAATTCACTGCTCTTGGAAGCTTTTTCTCTCACTTGTAGCATTCTACTAAACATGTTAAGACTGAACTTCCTTGTGTTGAATCACATAGCCAATCAATGCTTTTGGGCTTTGAGTGTGCCAGGAGTTGGGATGTTCTATTACATAATATTGAAGCATGAGTATCAGTGGTGCATCAGCTCAATACTTTCTAACAACTTACTGTGCTTAAAGAATGAGAATAGTGAATAACTGAAGTACTGAATAACAAAGCAATGGGATACATAACAATACCAAACCACTGTGGAAACCTTTCCTGTTAAAATAAATGGAAAGTGCTGTGTCTTGTGAGATGTCCGGTAAAAGCTAGTTTTAGATTAACTTACTGTTTAACAAAAGCTTGAGGTTCGTGCAGTAATGTAAAGAATATGGCCTGGTTTATTTACATTGTAAAAGACTTGAGTAGGTGGTGGTGCAGATTCCTTGTGGGCGTAAATATTGTCCAGTCTTCACCTTGTTTTGCACTAGAGAATTTTAATTTGCAGTCTAGAACTCGGTGGTTAAGCACTTCAGCACAACTCTCAGTTACAGTCCCTGCATTTGAGGCAGTGAGACCCAATTAGCATTACTTGTGGATTTCTTTGTCTTACATCATTTGCAGGAATGTGGTACAATAACTTCTCAGTGCATATTTCAGTGCATTACGTGAGCTGTGCACTACAGCAGTTAAGCATCTTGTCTGGGAGGATAAGTCAGCTCTCTGTTCTGGACAGTTTCGGCTTGATCTGATTGTGTGGGGAATTTGTTTTCCTGATGCGGATGTCTGCCTTATTTTGTCCAGCATGGTCTCTTTTAAAATGTGTATGGATACTAGAAATATGTAACTTCAATACATAGAGGCCACAGGCATATCTAAGCCACCAGCAGTATATTGCAGTGCTTGCTCATGAGGATAGTAGGGGATATTTCACATTAAACTTTTTTTTTTTCTTTTCTTTTCTTAGGAGACGTTGATCCAGCAGCAAGTGTCATTTCATTAGGTCCTGTATCTCTGATGTTGTGGATAGTGGAGTCCTCCAGCAATTAAGTGAGAGCAGTGGACACATCTCAGCATGTCAGTCTAGAGCGTTCGGAATGGAAACCTGGGCCAGGCTGGGGCCGTGGGGCAGAAGCAGCCTCCTCTCTTCCCCCAAAACCCACACGGAACACGTGTAAGCTTCCAGTCATGGCCTGCCAAAAAAAACCAAACAAAACAAAAAAAAAAGCTTTTTGCAATGGGAACCATGTGAGGGTTACTATTCTCATAGGAGCCAGAAGTAAATGAATGAAATGGTCAGCTTGACCAGCGAGCAGCTCAATGAAAACTGCGTTCAACCTGAAGCTCAGATGGATGACACTGGAGTGGAAAAGGTCTCGATGGCTCAGTGTGGGGGAAAACGAAGTTCTATGCTTGATGCAAAATGTATTCTCTTTGTGTTGGAAGGATATTCTTTGGGGGCTGTGAATCTACAGCTGAAAAATGGGGAGCAAACAGTGAAATGCAAAAGAAAAACTCTGATGTGGGAGAGCTTCTTATCGAACATCAGCTACTCCTCACGAATCTCTGGTTAAGGAGTGACCTTTTGCTGCCAGACAAGCAGGAAAGATGGGTTGGGGAGTGGGGAGGGATGAAAAACTTAGGAGCCAAGGAGGTAAAATGTTTATTAAGGTTTAAAATAGAACGTGAAGTTGATTAACACGGGGTGTTGACTCATACTGCTTAGAACAACCTGACACCAGCCTAAGGACAGGGATATAGTTGAGCCCATTGTATGTATCATTGAAAACCAAAACGTGCCAGTCAGCGTCAGGGGGAGGTTGAAGAGCGGATCCGATGTTTTGTTGATCTTCATGGGTTGGTAAGCCTCTGTGTCTATTGAAACAAACAAATGAAAAGGTTTAAAAAAAAAAAAGAAGATTTAAGTCTGGAAACGAGTAGAATTTTTATTTTTTTTCTAAGTAGAAGTGAGGTTTCTTGGTCTGTTTCTGACAATCTGTTATTTATTAGCATAGGTTTTTGTTTGCTTTCAGGTAGAAGTAGTTAATTCAGTTAAAGAGCTCACCTGTATGTTATTACTAATTCTTTTTTTTCTAGCTCTTTTGAAATTCTTTTTATCACTGTTTTTGGTTTCTGCATGTAGGAAGGGAGACTTGTAAAATTGTAACATTTCATAAAGAAATGCCGCCCGATCTTCACCAGCTTCAGAAATCTGACCTTTGCCAATGCTGCAATAAAGTGTTGTAATTTAGAAGTGGTGTCTGTCTCTTTACATTGATTCAAGATTTTAAAAACATACCACTTAAATTATGTTCTTTAATCCTAGAATTGAGCAGGGAAGGTTGGGAAGTGGAGCTGTGTGTAAAGGAGCAGACATAAAGCTGTAGTGGCATGCAGTGTTAACAGCCTTGAGGGCTTGGGAAGGCCTGGGATGACTGTGGCACATCTTCCCTGCAGACCCAGGTATGTCATGGTTGTGGGTGTGAAGTGCCCTACAAGGAGGAATACTCTGTGGGAAGACCGAGTCTGTGGTTCAAGTCTGGGATGGAAACACACACTTTTATGAATCCTATTTGTAACTGTGCTCCTTCAGAAGAGTCTGAAGTTCTGCAACAAAATGATTTTATCTGTTATTCACATCTCTCGAAGTTCTGCCTCCATGATGACAAATACCTGCCCATTCCTCATCGTTACAATCAGAGCCTCTTCCCTTGCTGCTGAAGTCCAAAGGGATTCCATTTTTCCACTGAGTATTGTCTGAGCTTTTAAAGAAGCCGTGGATTACAGCAGCCTGCATTTGGTGGTTCTGTTTCGGGTGGTGACTCCATTGAACAAAGCACAGCTCACACACTGCTGGCTTTGTACCTTTACAGCCTATTTAACCTAGACCAAGCACTCAAGAATTGCACGTTTTGGCCAATGCTCTTCTGTGATCTGCACGTCTCACTGCTTTGCCCACACTGCAGGATGTTTATTTCTAGCTGACAACGACTCATCTCATACAATCACACTTGTCCTCCTGTGCAGTGACCCAGGTGCTATGCGATGTCATGGGGGACAGATTTGTGCTCTGCTATCAGTGCATGGGCAGAGGACAGAGGATGTCCTTGCCAAGAGGATGTCACAGCAAGTGATCCCAAGAGTGCTCGGAAGCAGTTAAGTGCCTGTTCCCATCCGGGAAAACATACGTAGGTAAATGAGAAATTGCTTCATGTCCTTGACTGTGTAAAGAATTTCTCTCCTATCTTATCTTCCTCTGGAAAGAATTTGGACTCAGCTCCGGGAATCTGAAGCTGAGCTTTCACTGATGCGAGGCTCGTGCAGTTGGTGAGCAGGAAGTGTGCTGTGTGCTTTATGGCGCCGCGGCTGCAAACCTCTACGAGCACAGGGCTGTGCAGCTCCTGCGTGGAGCCGAGGTTGGGTCGTAGGAAATGATTCTTGTGAGTGGTGAGGCATTGGCACCAGCGAGGTGGCGGTGATTGCTGTCCCTGGAGGTGCTCAGGAGATGTGCAGATGTGGCACTGAGGACTGTGGTTAGAGGGCATGGTGGCGGTGGGAGGATGGTTGCATTGGATGATCGTGGTGGTCTTTTCCAACCTTAATGATGTTGTGATTTGGAGGTGGTGAGGCTAAAAAACTCTTAAGTGTGAGATTCACTGGGGACTGTAGTCAGGGTCAGCACCCGGAGCTGCAGCTGATGGATGCTGTTCTTTTTTTTACCTTGCAGTGCTGTAATGTGATAAAATGGAATAAGTAACTATTTTTTAAATTATGAATTGCTGAGCTTTCAGACTTGCTACAATTTTATTAACTTTCAAGTCCTCCCAAGAAAGAAGCCTGTTCCGTTTGTTACACAGATGAAATTACCGCATACAGCCACAGCTGATGCACACAAGGTAATCTGGTGTACATGAAGGCATAGATAACAACTTCTGCATTGTGAAAGCTGCCTGCTTTGCTTGACTTTTCATCTTTTCCCTTTTGCAGCTGGCCTGTTCCCTCGCAGCAGTGATTGTGCACTTGGCAGCAGCTTGCTGATGCAGAATTCTCTTTGCTTTAAACGGGAACGTTATCTGACTTCAGTAAATGTGGTGTCATTGGGACGCTCTGACTTGCCTGCTTGTTTATAAAGATGAACTTGGTCAGCTGGAGGCAATTCTGGCCCTTCCACCTGGGCAGCACCAGCGTGGATACAGACGGGGACAGCTGAGGGCGAGCAGCTATCAACCCATGCTAATGAACAGCCTGCGTGCATCCAGCCACAGAGAAACCACACTGCAAGGCATGGTCAGATAGAGGCCCCGACCTGCAGTCATCTCACTGTCAGTCTGAAGGTACAGATACATGAGAAAGTCACTAAGGGGCTTGCTAATTCCCTACAGCTGTCCACAAGAGGGATGCTGTAGTCTTGAAGCTATGTATCCAAGAGAGAAATCTTTAGAAACACCGTCACGCCGCTGCTGTGAGCCTGCCAGTGCCCCCACTCAGTGCTCTTTTCCTCTCTCCCTTTTTTTTTTTTTTTGAAGCTTCATAACTTCTTTGTTCTGTGATGATGCCTTTCCCCACTCCTATGCTTCACAGTCCCTCCTCAGAACTCCTCTATAAATAGGATTTCCTCACCAGCGCCGAGCGGCTGCACATAGGAAACTATCTGGGTAGGAATCAAACAAGAGCCTGAATGTCAAAACATTGACTTGCATTGTTTGGGTTATAAACTTTGCCCTTAAGTTATTATTGTTGGGGTAGGATTGTGACATTAAAACACGGTGCTTGTGGTCGCTGTCAGTAGAACAAACACTGAGCTGTTAAAGAGAACACTGCTCCTTCCTTCCTTTCTCCCTTCCCTGGAGCTGAGCTCTCAGGCAAATAAAAATAGTGATGAAGCTAAAAATGGTGGGGTAGGTTTAGATTTTGCAACTATTTATTTATTTGTTATTTGATGTGCACCTGTATGAAAGGAATATGTTGTGTGTAGGATCAAGGGGAACAACTTTTTCTTCTGGAAGCCAGTAACAGTTGACAACTAGTCTTATCCCTTAAGTTTTTTGTATTAATAAGTTCTCTAAATTGTTAAGGCTGGAGTTCGGGTACCTTAATCCCTAATCACACTCCTATGCCCAGCTCTACATCCCTGCAAACTTAAGAGAGGTGGTGGATGCTCCATCCTTGAAGACATTCAAGGTCAGGCTGGATGGGGATTTGGGCTTTGGGCTCCTGATCAAACTGTAGGTGGCCCTGTTCACTGCAGGGGAGTGGGACCAGATGGCCTTTAAAGGCCCCTTCCAATTTGGTGCTCCAATGATGACTCCGTGATGATGACTCCCAGTGGATTCTTTTCTAACTGGAGCTATTCTGTGATGCTCAATCCTATGCCCAACCATGCTGTGGGTTTACTGCTACCTTGGAGGCTCACCCCAAATCACAGCAAATTGCCTTTTGGCTCCAGGCACACCACAGCTGCTGCATGCAGGGTGATGCCATAGGTGACTCCTGGGGCAGAGCCCAAGCATTTGGGATGGGATGCTTGGGAAAGGCTGCACTGGGCAGACAGTGCCCATTTCCTGGACTCGAACGCATTACAAAACTCATGTTGTAAAGAAAAATTAAACCTAATCAGGCAAACGAAATCCAGTTAGGAAGGCAGGAAATGTTCCAAGGTAATGAAGTTTGTCTGTGTCATGGAGCTTTACGAC
The DNA here is from genome assembly GCA_035772895.1 of Perdix hodgsoniae. Taxonomy (NCBI): domain Eukaryota; kingdom Metazoa; phylum Chordata; class Aves; order Galliformes; family Phasianidae; genus Perdix; species Perdix hodgsoniae. The sequence continues at coordinate 27,583,193 of JAPSGF010000006.1, forward strand.
CCTGTTGAGTCTCTGCCCTTGCGCTGTCTTCTATGTTGGAAATAGGAATGTGCTGACAACTGTTTCCTAATAGAAGTTTAAATATGAAGAAGTGATCTCCTTCCTTCTGCAGTACCGTGTTCAGCCTGGAGAGGAGAAGGCTCGGAGGAGACCTCATCACAGCCTTCCTATATTAAAAGGAAGCTTAGGAGCAGAGAGAGAGGGACTTTTTACGTGGGTGGATACTGTTAAGACAAGGGGGAATGGCTTTAAACTAAAAGAAGGGAGATACAGGTTTGATGTTAGGAGAAAGTTTTTACTCAGAGGGTGTTGAGGCACTGGCACTGCTGCCCACAGAAGCTGTGGGTGCCCCATCTCTGGAGGTACTCAAGGCCAGGTTGAATGGGGCCTGGGCAGCCTGAGCTGGTGGGGGGGCAACCGACCCACGGCAGGGGTTGGAAATGGGTGGGCTTTGAGGTCCCTTCCACCCCAGGCTGTTCTATATCCTATGTGTGCTGTCTTCCCTCTGCTGGGTGAATGGGCAGAGAAGAGGGGACGACAGTCACACAGCTCCATGACAGCTGCAGTCAAAAGCCCAACAGGTAGAGAGCATTACAGGGAAACATTGTGGATGTTTGTTGGTGAAAGTGACCTCCTAGGACCTCTAAAAAAGTGAGTGATCGCATTGTAATGGAGGGAACTGAGGCTGAATCAGAGGGAAGTAACTTACACAGGCTGGAGTTCAGAGCAGAGCCCAGAGTGTTGTTCAGCTGCTGGGGTGACAGCAGGTGTGTGGATGCACGGCTGGGATCCTGGATCCATGAGGGCACAGCCACTGTGAGGGGAGGGACTGAAGCAGCAGCCGGACCACCTCCTTGGTCAGTGGAGATGTGCATCCGGGGGGCTGTGGAAACTGGAACTGTGCCCAGCTCTGGGGGTGAAGAGAGTTGTTTTTCATCTCCTTTTAAATGCAAACCTTCAGCATATGCATTAGCTGCCTTTTTTTTTTTTTTTCCCTCCACCAGCGCAGCCTCTCAGACTGATGCTCTTGGTCACTGGAAGGGCCATGTGCAGATGCTCCAAGTCCTGGGTCACAGTGTGATGCCACCTCCCTTTCAAGCTGCTTAGAGCTGCCACTCCTGTAATTCCAGTGAGTGCTGGGAGCTCGGGGTGCCTCTGAATGCTCAAGGCTCTTCGAAACATTAATTACAGCTCACAGAAAGTACGAAGACTCACAAATGAAAGAGGAAGTTAAGCTGAACAGCCCTGCCAGCTGGGTGCTCTCCTGTTCCTCACACCTGTTCAGTTTAATCCTGAAGTTACCCAAGCCTCTTCTGCTTTTATTTCGCTGGCAGCAAACAGCAGGAGGTAATTAGGGCCCAGTGGAAAACCTGCAGGCTGAGAAGCAGTGGCTGCCACCCATCTTCTCTTTCAAATCCCTCAAGCTGAGAACACTGCTGACCCTTCAGCTCTGAAGTGCGGCGTTTCCTCCTCTGGGAGAGGTCACTTTGCTTGGGAAGAGAAAGCCCACATGAAAAATGTGAAAGCGAAGGGTGTGTCCTCATGGAAAGGGTTTGGCTCCATCCAGTCTGAGGACCCTCCTTACCTCACTGGGAAAGTTATTTATAAGCTGAGAGTCAGCCCTGCAGGAAAGAAGTGCTGTGCATCCTGCATGCAAGCAAGGCAGGGGTTGTTTCAGCAGAAGGCCCTGTGCAGGTGAGGGAAGCAGGGAGAAGTACTGCACTACTAAGGGCCTGATTAGAGCTCAGAGCAGCTGTATTAAGCTTGGTGTATCTGCACCCGGGGCAGTGCACTAGATGAGGGCTCAGCAGCCAGCCCTGCTGGGGCTTCAGCACTTGGGCTGTCTCCCCTCTCCTTCCCACTCCTGCTTGGAGGACTGAGCTGTGGGTCACACATCCATAGCTGCATGAAGATAACAGTTATTAGGGTTATTAGCTATTAAACAGTGACTTTCCTCCTTTAAGGAAGAGGCAAACTACCACAATAATGAATTAAATTCTGCTTCCTGTCAGCCATGGGCTCATTGGTTTTATCTCAGTTTAATAGAGGATTTATTGGATTTGTGCAAGACAGTTACTTCTAACATAAAAAGTATCACAGCAACATATACACACAAAACAAGGTACACAAAACAGAAATAAGATTATATACAGATTATTAGCAGCTAGACTCATAGCTTCATATAGCACATGGCTTTACTCACTACAGTTTTAGGCACAGTGAAGAGTTTACCAACTGGATATTTGCTATGGTGAAAGGCTACAACAAATACCTCATCCACGTGGGCAGAATGAAAAGCTGTGAGTCCCAATTCCCAGCAGCTGAGGACAGGGCCCTACACAAGGCTGAAAGAACACAGGCCAGCTAATTCAGCGTACTGCAGCTGTAGGTATTAAACATTAAAATGTAAAGAGATGATACATTTTTGAGTAGGGTTCCATTAGAGAGTCAGTGAACAGGGGTGAATTGCAGTGGGACAATGTGTGTCACCTCCCCCCACCTCTTGCTTAGCGTGGATTCTCAGCTGTAAACAACCCAAAGTGAAGAGCTGGCAGGGAATGATGAGATGTGAAGATTGCTCTGTACGTCCCTCACATGTATAATGTAAAGTTGTCTTTAACAGCATTCACAAGCACAGAGGCCATGAAACATTCAGGTTGACTTGCAGGTTATGTTAATAAATTATGATGCATCAGCCCCACGCTGTCCGCATGTGAGGCTCCATCCAGGCAGGTGCTGCAGTGCATTTCTGTGCTTCCTTTTCTTTCAAACTGAGGACTGTAGACTGAAATCCCAGCAAAATAAGAATGTGATTTCCTTCCAGCATACAAGAAGCCTTCTTTGTTCCAGCAGGACTTCTCCCGTTTGATTATGCATGCTTACTGCTCTGCCAGCCTCAGGAATGGCTGCATTTCTTAATTACTGGGTGCTTACGTACAGTATGGCTGCCACAGGGAGGAAAGTGATCACTTACCCTGCAAAAAGGCTGCAAAGAATTACTGAGCAACAGAACCGTCCGGATACCGTAACAATGCAATTAAACATTTAAAGCAGCAAGCAGATAAATTAAAAACAACAACCACCAAAATCTTTAACTTATGAGGCAGGTTAACAACTACAAAAAGAGTCTTCCTTCACAACAGCGTCGTTTGCAAATACAGCTCAGCAGGTTTGAAATACTTTATCACAAGAAATACAAACTTGTTTATCACAGTTATGTCAGAGCTCCTCTAAGAAGGGTGCGGCAGTTTCTATTATTGCCACTCCCCTCCAAGGTTTATTACTCAGCTTCTCAGGGAAGAGAGGGGGCTGCTGGGGGCTTCAGAAAGTGCAGAGAATAAGGGAGCTTTCTCCCTTAGAGAGAGAGTCTGAGAACTTCTACCTGGGTGGGAGGCTGGGGTTTGGCATGGGGGTTTTCAATGGCTGGTTTTGATAGTTGCAGGTATATGAAAAGGAAAGGGAGTTTTACTACAGAAGAGCAGCTTTGCTATAGGTGCTAAAAAGAAAATCCTAAAACAGCAGCTCGTGTTTCAGGACCGCCATGAAAAGCATGTCTACTGAACAAAGGCAAAACATGCTAACATGGACCCTCCAGGAGCAATGTGCTTTTACATCCCACTCTCTCCTGTGACTCCATTTAGCCTGCAGGAATTTTGGCTATAATTTGTTACGTATTGGCAGGACAGAATCAAATAAGGCTCTGAGAGGCTGTCAGAGTAGAGGAAGATCAAATGAGGGTGTTTTGTTTCTTTTTAGAAGTACCAGAATTTACACCTTTGCAGTGTAGCACAGCTGGTACTTGAGAAGTACCAGCTTCTTCATGGGAACGTCCAGGTGAAAGGTGAGACTTCTGACAGAACCCTCTCACATTTGGTATGGAGTTGACCTGTTCCTATGGCTTCTCATACAGAACAGCTGGGATTGCAGATTGTCAGGAGGCTCTTTGGCTGTCAGTGCAGAAAGCAACAGAGGGCGCGTATCCTTGAGGCCAGTCTGGTATCTTTCACTGGACACAGGTTGTGAGGGCAGGGCCAGGAAGCAGCAGCAGCTGGGAAGGAAGGAAGGCAGCTTCAAGCAAAGCAGCAGAATAACACAGTCACCCACTCAAAAGCATAGGCTGCTCCAGTGAGGTCAGAACTGGAACTGCCCTCTGCACAGTCTTCAGTTGAGTGGGCACAGAACGAGGGAGAAGAAGAGTCCACCACCAGAAGGGAACGAAAGTAAAGCCTGATAATACAGACAGCGTCACTGAGGTGTCACACTAGTCAGAAATTCCAGTTTTGACATAACTCAAGCTCCCATAACACAGACGTGTGTGCAAGACAGAGCTCTCGTGGGTTTTTTTTGGCTTTAAAAACAGCAAAAGGAAGATTGTCCATTAAGTTTGCTATGTACAACAATACTGCACTGTACACTTCATTAACAAGCTGTCCTCTGCTACAGTCCAGCATTACTTAAATAAAATTCTTCTTAATCACAAAGAACAACAGATGAGTCTGTCTACAGGAAGCAGGGCAGAAACCCACCAACGTATATGGCCTTACACAGTGACAGTCTGTAAATAACAGCCATGCCCCAGTACCAGCATCTCCTTAGCTTGCCTGAAGCAGTGATCTTCCCGTATCTCCTTCTAATCTGATCCCAATCCCATCAAGATCATTCCAGCCCAAAGTCAAGCTGCGACTTCCCCTCCATTCTCACATCCCATCCAAACTATGCAGTCTCTTTCAGCAGTCCCAGCTTACGCAGTGCCTCTCTCCTCGCTTCTTCTGTTGAGCCACGGCCAGAAAACTTCACTGTTATCCCCTGCGATCGAAATCCTGAAGGTCTGGGTAGTGAACCTGACCTCCTCCTCATATCCAGGGTTAAGTTAGATTGCTTGTAATCATTCAAACCTTTTGCTGTGTTCTGCTGAGTGACCTTGCTAGCATTAAGAGCTACCTCTGGTTTGATTGTTACAGTTTTGCCCGTAGGAAGGAAAGGGCTGGGCTCACTTTTTAAAGCCTCGTGGATGTTTTGGTATCCATTGGGAACAGCGTCTGCCTGCTTGGGCTGCACATCAAGCCGCTGAGTACCTGGGCCACGATCTGCTGGGTCCTGAGCTGGCTTTCCCTTAACAAGGCCAAGTTTGGTCAGGGCCTCATAGCGCGTTTGCTCAGAGGAGAGATCCCTTAAGGAAGAACTTCTGTTGCGTGACAAGAAATCATTTTTTTGCTGCCTCTCCTCCAATTCAGTTGCCAGAAACCCCCCATTGATGTTGGCCAGCACCTGAGCTCTCCGCTCCTGTACGTTGACTGCTGCTTTTGAGATCGTCTCATTGAATTCTTTGCCACTGACATTTGTTATATTGATATTGCTTGGAAACCGGTGCAGTTTGGGTGCGGGCACAGGAGGGTGCTTTGGAGCTGCAAAATAATCACCGTTGGCTACCATAGTTTTCTTCCTGTCAGAATTCCCCTCCTTCAGGGCGCTGGGGAAACGCACCCTGCTCTCCATTTGCTGCTCAGACATCTTCTGGGCCACAATGAGTGGAGTAGGGACAGAGCGAAGCAATTTTGGATGCTGCACTGCAGGAGGAGGTGGAGGAGGGAGAGTCTCACACATCTGTGGTGCTGCTACAGAGGGATGTGGGGGAAGGTCAGCAGGTACAGCTGGATCAGGGCTCTCAGTTCTCCGAGCAGCATCCAACACTTAAAAGAAAAAACAACAATAACCTCATTAAGTCATAGAATCATAGAATGGCCTGGGTTGAAAAGGACCACAATGATCATCTAGCTCAACCCCCCCCCCGCTATGTGCAGGGTCACCAACCACCAGACCAGGCTGCCCAGAGCCACATCCAGCCTGGCCTTGAATGCATCCAGGAATGGGGCATCCACAGCCTCCTTGGGCAACCAGCATGTTACCATCCAAGTCCTTACACAGGGTGGAACACAAGGGTTTTCTTTCACCAGCAGTCAGCACACATCAGTACCACCTCACCCAAACTTTCTAACAACTCAGCCCATCTCGCCTATAACTGAACAACAAGCAATGACATCTCATAGAGGATCCTAGAGGTCAAATCACTGTGTTGCCCTCCTCCCACCATTCACTCTGCATGCTGGCTTTACTGTGTTTCAGAAGGCTTCTGTAAGTTTTGCACATCCTGATTTTTGATCAAAACTGGATGATGTCACAGCTGGGTCAAAAGGAACAAACATTTTCAGGAAATATTGCTACCTGGTTCTGCATCTTTGCTGGGAGGGCCTTCATGGTCACTGCTCTCAGGTGTTGACTGCACTAAGTCAATGATATCTTCAGTCTCTGAATGACTGGACACATTTTCTTCTGTTGACCTTGGGGACTGACAGTGGATGCCACTGTCACGTAGGACTGGTTCCTCCAAGTCATCTTCTAAGGCATCTATGGTTTCCTCAAAGAAAGTGAGAACATCCTGTTCTTCATGAGTTAAGTACTTCATACTCTCATCATCCTATGTGGGAAAAAAAAAAAAGGAATAAACATTAATTTTAATGCCCTGCAGATAAGCACACAGAAGTACACCAATAATAAGTACAGAACCCTGCTTTGAAAGAGGAAAAGCAGCAGAACGTGACAGACAGTGGTCTCACAAGAAGGATCTCCTGCTTGCTGTGCCATACCTTCCCAAAGAGGCACCCAACCACACAGCCAGGAGCTGACAGTGCATTCGTGTTGGCAGAGGAGCAGCAACTGATTTTTCATCCTTTCTGAAGCGCCTAACTTCAACTCAGCAGACTGGTGTCCTTTTGAGTTGGACTAAGGAAACTGCTAACAAGACCACAACAGCTGATGACAAACTAAACCAAACCACACAGAACCGTGCCTTTACATGTGCTGAGAACATCTTCTAACCCCAGAGTGGAGCTCCCATTTCAGTCACTGTGTCAGGTTCAGGGATGAGGGCTGGGAGCAGCAGAGAGAAAGGGTACATTCAGCACAGTTCGACAGATAGGTTTGTTCCCTTTCTGCTCTAGAGCAAACTGGGAGAAATTGGCTGTTAGGTAGGCAGAGCTGGAGCTGAAATATGGCTCCATCACTGCAAACTGAGTTACCCTGAATTCAATCATAGACTACAAAGTAGTAGTAAAAAGAAGTGAAAAGTTTTTCTGGAAACCTCTTGAGTAATGAAAAGAAAGAAATTAGACTACCACGAGGATGTGTTCCCTAACAGTAAAAGGCCTTGGGCTATTTTGTCCAGCAGGAAACAATCCTGTAGAGCACAAAAGTGATAAATAATCACTTCAATCATCTAATCCTTATTTTCTGTGAGTCACTGCTCCTGATTAACTCAACATCACCATGAGAAGTGAGGCAGCAACGTGCAAACTCTTACCTCCACCCTGGGAAACACTTTTCCAGAAGCTTGGAGATGACCAAGAATGATTAAGAAAGGCAACACATGAAGACAATGGATACAGGAAGGACATTTCCCAAGAGAGCTAAGTTCTGGAATGTCATTAAGCATTGTTGGGAAGTGAGGTTTTCCCTTTCTGGATTGAATTTCTCTCCCACAATATGTACACTGTGAATTTTGCTACCAGTAACTTAGGAAAAAAAGCACCAGTAAAGCAATGAAAGATGGATTCCATTCTCTTCTCTGCTTTTGACTTCTCCAAGGACGTATGGCTGTTCATGCATGTAACAAGGCTACTTCAGTTCAGGGGAATTCAGGCACATATAGCTAAAGGCAGGCATTACAAACACTGATGACTTCTCTTGCTGGAGCAACAGAAAGTGCTTCAAACTCACTGTGCACATTCAGGCCTTATATTACAATAGGGAAAAAAAAACCAACACACAACTGTTTAGTTCAACCTGTTAACTCCTACTGCAAACAAAACTTTTACCCTCATCTCTGGCATTAAAAAACAGGAACAATGTACCTCTGTAGAAAAAGAATGCCCACAGATTAAGAACTATGAAACGCTGCATTGTATCGAGGAGCAATTAGTTTCCAAGCACTTCAAACAGTACAGGATGAGAAAAATAAGTGCTTCAGGGCTCTTCACTGGGTTCCCCTGTAAATAAAGGCATGAAGCACAGAAGACTCCAGCAGAACTGCTACAACAGCTTGAACTTGGATGCCATTTGCTGCCTATTTAAAGCCCTAACTTCAAAGGCTGACGTATTCCACAGCCTGCACAGCAAAGCTCAGTTTTCAAAGTCCAAGGAAAGTTTTACAGCTGAACTTGAAAAGTGAGAGACAGACAAGCCTTCCTTTTTTTTTTTCTTTTTTTTTTTTTTCCCCTTTATGGATTTTGCAATCTCCTTCCTTCCCCACCCAAATACTCATAGGGCTGCTATGTCTAGAAGTGAGAGAATGACAGGAAAGGAGCTGTTGTTTGGTAGGTGGTAGCTCCAGCCCAACAGGACTCCCAGAAGCTTTTGTTGTGGGTGAGCTCATCGCAAGAACCAGACATCCGCAGGCAAAGGAAAAAAAAAAGGGGGGGGGGGGTTAGTTTAAGAGGTTCATGGTGGCAGCAGATCCAGTGTGTGGTGCTACATGAAATATGTGTGTATATATACACACACACTTCATATATATATATAAATAAAATACATAAAAATATATTATATAATTAAATATTATTATAAATATATTATATTAAATATAATAAATAAATATTATATATATATATATAGATTTGTTGGTCCAGAGGAGAGCTGTGATGATGAAGAGAGGGCTGGAGCACCTCCCCTATGAGGACAGGTTGAGAGAGCTGGGGTTTTTCAGGCTGGACAAGAGAAGGCTGCAGAAGGACCTTATAGCAGCCTTCCAGTACCTGAAGGGCTTACAGGAAAGCTCAGGAGGGACTTTTTATAAGGATATATAGTGAGATTACAAGGGGAAATGGCTTTAAACTGGAAGAGAGTAGATTTAGACTAAATATAAGGAATATAAGGATTTTTTTTTATTTATTTTACTGTGATGGTGGTGAGACACTGGAACACGGTGCCCAGATAGGTTGCAAATGCCCCTTCCCTAGAAGCATTCAAGGACAGGGTGGATGGGGCTTTGAGCAACCTGGTCTAGAGGAAGGTGTCCCTGCCTATAGCAGGGGGGTGGAACTAGGTGGTCTTAAAGATCCCTTCCAACCCAAACCATTCCATGAATCTATTATTTGAAAGGCCAACCTCACCTCAGTTAGCACTTTCATCTCTTCCTTCATGCAGCTTCCTTTCCAGATGACCAATGTCATTTCAGACAGCAAAAATAAAAATATAGCAGCTCTAAAGGATGAGCAGTATTATTTCTTCAAGCAAGGCAAGTTTCAGTTCTAAGATAGCAATAATTCCATTCTAGACATGCCACCACAGCAAAGATAATCAAGATAAATCTACCAGTGACTCAGGTTGGTCAAAGCAAAGGAGCTCAGAGATGCAATTGCAGCCCCTGGTCTGAGAACAGCAGCCAACTGTAGGCAATACAAGTGGGTACCTTTTACTACAGTAGAGCTTTCATAAAGATGGGAAGAATTTTGTTGTGGTTAAGTGGTGCCAGCTATGATTACAGCTACCAGGTCTAGTTCTAATTAGTTCATTTTCCACATATACCAAATAATGGAACAGTTCATATTCATTCTGGGCTGGTTTTCCAGGCCTCATTTCTCCTTGAAAAATCTGGGTTTGTAACAGTCCAAGAAGAATCTCTCCAGTTACTCAAGCTACTCCATCATTCTTTCCAGCAACTCACAACTCAATACACAAAGACACCTCCCCAAACCAAGTCTCTCACACACACACACACACACACACACACACACACACACACACACACAC
>JAPSGF010000006.1:27601216-27694190 GCA_035772895.1 Perdix hodgsoniae
CCAAGTGCTTCTCCTTTATTACGGCTCAAGAGGTGACATGAGAAGCAAAGTCAGTCCCGCATCTCCAATTCAATTGGATGGCTTCTCCTTCCTCCCTACCACCGCCAGCTCCGAGTTGAGAAACCAGAGCCTCCCTGTGAGCTGATCAGCGTTTCATAGCACTGAGATAACATCTGCCAGCACCGAGCAACAATTCCATCTCGCCGATCAGTTCCTCCCAGGAGAGAGCTATGGCATTACCAGAGGTACGTACCAGTGCTCCCTCCCCTATGCTGCAGCACCAACATCTGTCCTGTGGGAAGACACCCACACAATGTAACCAGGCCGCGGTCCAACGACTCTTGGAAGCACAAACCAGGTAAACAGAGTGCCGGATTCCCAAAACACAAGCATCTGAAAATTGTCAGACCTGATGTTCGTAAGATGTGATTTAACCTCGATTTTTCCCAGGAAAAAAAAAAATTCTTGCTGTCCTCTATTAATAATGTGAGCAGTAGTCACAATGCATCCCTGAGATAAGGGTCTTTCAGTGCTACCACTGAGGCAGAAGCGTGCTCTCGGTCATGGCTTTAAGAACCACACAAGACAAGTGCACATCAGAACATCACAGCACCTGCCACATCCCTGGCTGCCACACACCACAAAGCCACACTGTCATTTTTTAGTGGAGTGTAAGTCTAAGAGCAGCCCACAAAACACAGATGTAACAGAAGGCACTTGACTGCTCTGAAATTCTCAGAAGCCTCCCAATGACCTGGTATGTCAGCTCCTAACTTTCAAGGTGATGCATGGGTGAAAGAGTACTTTTCCAGTGGGGGACTATGAGAGGTGCAGGCTCCTCCTGACATTCAGCAAGAGGTGGGTAGGAATCCCAGCCAACAGCACTTTTTATTCAGGTGCCTCAGCACAAGCTGGGCATGCCACAACTGATCAGCCTCTCACTGACGCGTTATAGATTTCTTCAGTTACACTGAAAACTCAGAGAACTTTTTATGGACTACGCCACAAGGAGAGGTCACAGCTCACCGCTCCAGAATACCGCAGGTACCGTGGCTGAGGTTAAAACGTGGAGACTGCCTAATGAGGAATACCCAGGTTCAGCAGCAACGACCAAAGCCATGAGTTCCAAATACCAACAAACAATGTCCTGTTATTCATTCTGGAGTTCAGGCTCTGACGTCCCGCAAAGCTCCTGAACAGTGAATAAAGGCAGTGACTGCAGCTGGTTTGGAGAGCGTCCCACACGAGATCAAGTACTGCTTCTGCCTCTGTGCTGTAAGCCGTGCCTTCTTTGGAGGTGCCACTCATTTCAGAGAGGTCAAGGAGTGGGGCAATAAACCAGGAAGGGGGTGATGGCTGCTGGCTGTTGGCTGCTGGCTGACACAACGCCTGTCTCTAGCCTCTCAGTGTCTTCCATTTCTGTCGATTGATCTCTTGTTTATTAAGCTGGTTTTCACACAGGATTATTAATATCTTTGTCAACAAATTCAAACAATTCCTTTCTTCTGTCTTCTACACCATCTTTCACACATTAGAAGCTGTTGAAGTCATAAGCAGCTCCCAAACATTACTTCTCCCCTCTGTTATGTTTTTGTGCATTAAGGATTAGCTGCTCCCACATATTTGTGCAATGCCTAACGCAGCCGCAGCTGATGTGCACTGCTGCAGTACACACAGCACATATTACAAACAATTGCCCTTCCTTACCATAGCTATCACAGAAGATTCTTCACCCTTTTTACGTCCCCTCTTCATTTTGTGGATTTGGGACAGCAATAGCCAACGATGTAATGAATTTCAAGGGGACCCCACGGGCTGTGTCAGTAGGATTGCCAGGGTAACCAGGAAGGGTTCAGAAATAAGGTAACCATCAGAGGAAGCAAGAACAGCAGGGCGACAGACAGCTGCTCCTCCTGACCTTCAGAGATGCACTGCAAATTAAACCTGCTCACTACAGGATTTGTTTCCTGGTCTGCTCAGCACATCACTGTGTTTTGAGATTGGTTTTTTTTTGGATGTTTTGTTATTGATACAAGGGTACGGAAACGTGATAGGATATTAAAAACAACCATCACAGGGCAGCTGTGATTCTGTCAGGGAAAATGATTGCTTCTTGGTCACAGTGGAACCAGCTTTCACAAGGTATCGATGAGGACACAACTCACATATGCACGTTGGCTGAGGGTAAGAGGAAGAAATTGAAATATTGAGTTTTACCTTCAAAAGATTTAATTTTGCTTTGGCAGGGGCACGCAGTTCACAGGCTGTAATAAAGTGCCATCAAAGATAAAGTGCTGTCTGTCCTTTAAGAAGAAAAACAATATAGTTGTGCACTTTTTTTTTTTAAATAGTTTTGCTGACTAAGATTACTTCTAACTGAAGTTCAGTTCCAGTATTTAGAAGGTAGAAGGGACTGTTTCTGCAGTAGGAGATGGAAAAAGATATTAATAATCCTGTGTGAAAACCAGCTTAATAAACAAGAGATCAATACCACAGAAACGGAAGACACTGAGAGGCCAGAGACAGGCGCTGGGTCAGCCAGCAGCCAACAGCCAGCACCTCCATTTAATGCTCAACACAATTAAAGCAACTAGAGTCAACTTTTCTTTTTTTTAGGAAGTTATTATACATTTTTTAAAGGGCACAATGTTGTTTTTTCCCCTCTCTTCACCATACATAGAATTTTTAGGGGATGCTTTGTGAGAACAGCTAAATTACCAAGCTAGATTCCTAGGCCAAGGCTGTGCTCTGAGCATCACAAACACAGTGCCTGGCTTTCACCAACTGTTCTGCAGTGATACAAGTGGGACAGAAGAACTGACCAGTGAACCTGAACACTCGTTTCATTCGCTGACTGTACACACCCATACCAACACATGAGCTTAACTCTGTGCTCTGTCAGTCATCACGCATTCAGTGGCAGTGCTCAAGTTGAGAGTTTGCTTTTAAAAAAACCCAACAAACCCAAACATCTGAAAGTACTCTGAGGTCACTCAGAGAGTTGCTGTATAAAAATGATGGTACAGAGGCAGGCCAGAGACCCTGCATCACTATTAGCCTCTGACAGATGCTGAGGGAAGAGTGCATCTAAAACAAAGCAAACAGAGCAGGAATTCCTGCACGCTGCAGTCAAGGGCTTCCAAAAACAGGGCAGGTATCTGTGTCTAACAACATGATGAAAATCTCCTTGTATTAAGTGCTCCTGCAGCATACCTCAGAACCAGCCATACAAGATCACAGCTAAATACAACAGACTGGCCCACATCTCTGCTGTGCCACTGTGGCTGCAGACTGCCCCAAGTTGGCTGATCCAGTGGGGTGGACATAATTCCTCCTTACAGATTACACAGTAGCCACATTCTTCTTCACTACCTGAAAAATTGAGGAAATCCTTGAACTTTATAGGCAAGCTGTGATTCCTGCTGCTGTGATATGCAGCAAGTTGGAGCTGTGTGGGAGCAGACCAAGCGGCAGTGCTGCCTGCAAATGCCAAACACCACAGGCAAGTCGGCCAACTAGGAGCACGCAGGACAACCTGAGGTGCTGCTTAGCCCTTTTTGCTAGCAAAGACAAGCCCTGGAATCAAACAGTAAGCTTGTAGGCTATTCTCACAAAGAGTTAATGAAGCTGGACTAACAACCAACGACATTAGTTTTTAGGAACGGAGGTCAACCAAAACCAGCCAAGAGTTCAACTCCATATCCATAACTCCATAAGAGTTCTTCTCCATATCACTAGCACAGACGCTTGCAATGCACAGTCTCGTATCACATCAAGAATTCTGGCTGCCCAAAGCAGAGGTAGCATTACTTAAGCCCAGTAACACTTCTTGCCCTTGTTTAGAGAAGGCTTGTCATCACTGCACATTTGGCCAAATAGAAACACTGACCATTAAAGACAACAAAAGAAAAAGGAAACACGAGAAGAACATCCCACCCCAACCTATGACAGCAGGGGCCTCTAAACAGCAAAAAAAAAAAAAAAAAAGAACATTTTGATTGAGATTTTCAGAGTTGGTGCCAAACAAGTTGGAACAACGTTCAGCAAAGTGGGAACTGCGGGTGCTCTCACGGCAGCACAGTGGCCTGGGACAGACACACACCAACCGCTTCAGTAATTACAGTGCCAGCAGCCACGTGAGACTCCCAGAATGCAATATTTCAATTAAATATTTGGTTTTAAACTTTCTAGTTTCTGTGCTTTCTATGGTACATTTGTAACAAACTCTCAGACTTTTCTCCATGAGACTTGAGAGCTACAAATTCCGTTGGCTTTAAAACTAAAAACAAAGATTCTCTCAGTCCTCTAAATCTGGAAGCTGGAGCCTCTAGAAACACACTGGATGTCATTCATACAGCTTGTGCTTGAATTTGCAAGAGCTGCCAACAACGAAATAATTAACCCTGTGTACACAGGTAGCAGAAAGAACCAGATGGGTAATGCATCAATTCAGCAGAACTTGAACCCAGCTGCTTTCATTTCATCACAACCCTAGATGGTTCACTGAATTACAGCCCAAATAAACGTAGCAACCCACTTTTAAATGAAATGACCACAAAGCGAAGTTTCCATCAGCTGCTAAACAAAATAATTCAGTCATTATACTGAATTCTCCAAATCACATTTTGCTCAGAAACAACACTTAGGGTCCCACCTTTGAGCACGTTAATCCAAGCCTCAAACAACCAGAAGGAAGGATTCAGTATCGTGCTTCATTCTTAACTGGATTTTCTTGATATTCAAGAACAGCCTTTTTGAGACACTATACCTTTGGAATTTTGCTGCCTGCTGTACGCAGCTGAGCCAAAACAAGGCAAGCAGCCTTCTGCAGAACTGTCAGTATCTGTCTCCTCATTCCCTCCCCACTGCTAAGGAAATGCTGCCTCTTTTAAACAGAGGGTGGAACGCCACTGCAGGCTTTCACGATGTCACATACATTCATCCAGCCTGAAGACAGAACCCAGTGGGGGGAAAACTGTAAAGCAGGTCCTTATGCATCTCTGCCTCACTCCGTGCAAGTGATCTGTGTTCATTACAGCAACTTCAGCTGAATCCCATTGCCCACAGCTAAGGCACCACTGGGAAAGCTTCGTGCGTAACACTGCAAGCTAAACTACCAGAGAAACATCCCTAATGTACTCTCAAGCCCTCCCTATCACAACTAAAAATAAAACTCTGCTCAGTGGCAGGTAGTTACTTTTTGTTAGCTTAACATCTTACACAAGACAGGGCTCTCACTGGAAGCCTGTGGTTGAGATCTGATGATCAGAATCTGCTTAGGGGGAAAACCTCTGATAGCCACAGCTGTCCAGTGCAGTACTACCTGGGCTTCCAACAGTTGAGGTGATGGCTCAGGTCTCCCCTGACTTCAAGTGATCTTGTACAAACTGCAGCAAAGAAGGCACCCATCTCTCTTAAAGTTACTTCAATCAACATCAGGGTGGTGCTATGGCAGCCAACGCTTTGGAAACATGAAATCTACACCACGAATTTTAGGCTTAGACTCCACTATAATTAGTCAACTTCTGTCTCATTACAGGTGTAGCATCACCAGGGTCTAAGGCTGCATTACGTAATGACTGCTACAGTCATCACAAAGGTGAACCAAATCCTGCTCTACAAAGTACACACGAGGACAGGACAGTTTTCAGCCCCAGCGCTTCTGTGTCATGTCTCACAAGGGGATTTTGTGTTGCTTTCCTGCATTCATCAGTGACTGCTGTGACAGTACAAGGAAGAGGGCAGAAGACATCGAAAGCACCAAGCAGATGTTTACTTTAAAAAGAAATTAATCTAATGATCATTTAATTCCTAGATAAGCACATAAAGGTCTATCTGCCCAAGGTGCACTGAGCTGAATACAGCATTGGCAAAACAGAGCAGTAAATTCTTGTCTTGTACATTCATTGGTAATAGGAATGATCAGTAAATACCTAATTGAGAGGGAGATCTTTAAGCAGTTTGTTACACTGGAAATTAAAATTACTCGCTTCTATTTTCTAATTAAATAAGCGGAAGGATGTGGCAACAGAATTTACCAGAGCCTGTCTGGCTGGCTTCGAGAGCCACTTTTATTGTCATTTATTTTCACGCTCCAGTACTTTAGAAGGTCGGTCAGTCTGTGACTTGTCAACTGCCAAGGAGTTACGGCATTCGTTACTATATCCAACTAGCCAGTCCCTCTGCCAGCATTCTTGGTTAATATTTCTCTCAGAGGCATGCATATGAAGGAGGAAAAGCAACTACGATCAAGAGAAGAGTTTTACTATTCACAAAGCACAGATATTTAACATAGCATCTCCCTGCTCCTTCCCCATTTCAGACTTTATTTATACTTCTGGTCACAAAACTTGATATTACTCATTCACTCTGCTGTAAGAACTCAAAGCAAACCCACAATGAGAAAGATAGTGCTGCAAAAATCTATTCCATTTCTTTCAGCTATGAGTAATCACTGTTTTTCTTTCCTGTTTAAACACCAGCTCTCCCCCCACCCCTGACCCACACAGGTATTATCACTGCAAAGGAAGGAAGACGTCCACAATGGTTATTCTATACAGTAGTAGCCGTACAACGAAGAATATCTGCAATGCTGCATTAACCAAGGACCTGTAGAAAAGCCTGAAAATAATATCTTCGTATTA
The DNA here is from genome assembly GCA_035772895.1 of Perdix hodgsoniae. Lineage (NCBI taxonomy): Eukaryota > Metazoa > Chordata > Aves > Galliformes > Phasianidae > Perdix > Perdix hodgsoniae. Next base: position 27,607,861 of record JAPSGF010000006.1, read on the forward strand.
GTTTAAGCTAGAAATTGCAAAAGCTTCAAAGACTCACACTTCGGTTTAGAAGGAAGTTCTTCCTTCTGTTCGCTTCATAAAAGGAAAGCAACCACTACATTTCTGATACTTCGTTGTGATAGTTTAAAATCCTTGCTATAATAAAAAGAGGACAGCCGCCCTCCAAATTCTTTTGCCTGCATCATCTCCTGGGTATTGCTCACATGCAGGATGAAACGCAACAGATTCCCAGCCGCCTCCTCTGGGTGCCATACCCAACCAAAAGCTATTTGGGAAACGTGCCCTTAAGATCTTCATTCGCTGAAAATCTGTAGCGTTTGGAAGGCTGTGGTTTCTCTCACACATACTAAACCTCGCCTGAACTACCCAGGCTGACAGCCTTCAGAAGCACCAGCTGCCTCACACCTTCTCCAGACAGAACAGGAACCTGACAGAGGGTAGGGAAAATATTTTGAGTTAAAATCTGCTGCTGTTTAAGCCAACAGTTTTTCCAATGGTGAAACTACATTCTGGAGAGCCTGGGAAGCAATGAAGAAGAACAAAGCAGCTCTTTACCATCACCCTCAGTCAGCCCATGACTCCACATATAGAATCATTAAGGCTCGAAAAGACCACTAGGATCATCTAGTCCAGCCATCGACCCACCTCCCCATGCCCACTAACCACATCCCTCAGTGCCACATCTCCATGTTTTGCGACCACCTCCAGGGACAGTGACTTTACCACCTCTGGGCAGCCTATGCCAATGCCTCATCACTCTTTCTAAGAAGAATTTTTTCCTAATACTGGACCTGATCAAACCGTGGATATCAGCACATCTGAAGTTTAATAATGCACTTTTATAAACTTTTTTTTTTTTTTAAAATTAAAGTTGCCAGTAACAGTTTGCTGCTGCATGTGGATTTTTTAAACAGAATGTGACAAGGAAGAAAAACTCAAGGAATCAGAAGAGCTTCTAAGCAGGGCAGGGAATAACTTTTCACGCTGCCTGGCAGGGATAAGGCAAGGGGGGATGCTTTAAGGTTAACAAAAAGGGGGAGATATAGGTTAGATGTTAGGAGGAAATACTTCACTCAGAGGTGAGGCACAGCTGCCCAGAGAAGCCGTGGGTGCCCCATCCCTGGAGGTGCTCACAGCCAGGCTGGATGGCCAGGGCAGCCTAAGCCGGTGTTGGGCACCCAGCCCACGGCAGAGCTCGGAGCCGTGAGGCTTCACGTCACCTACGGCAGCAGAGGCTTCTGCTGGAAGTTCTTCCTTCCATTCCCCGTACTCCGAACCACATCCCGCCCGGCATCACCCGCTCTCTCCCCTCGCCCATAACATTGCACACCACTCCTCCGCTGGAAAACGGAGAGCAGACGGGACTCCGGTGCGTCACACCGCACCGCCCGGAGGAAGTTTAGGCAACGATGGGGCCAAAAGCCGAGCGGGGCAGCCGCCGTCCTCAGTGCTTTTTGAGACAAGAAATCACCCGTCTGTGAGGAATAAGACCGACGCCGGATTCCTCCTACCCAGCGCCGATAAGCGCCTGAGGAAGACCGAGCCGGGGCAGGCGGAGCGGCACACGGCCACCCGCGGGTCCGCCTGGAGAGCGGCGGGAAACACCGCAGGGCAGCGCACGGCTCCTCCGGCAAGGGAAAGTCCGCTCAGAGGGAGCGTCCGGAGAGAGATCCGCGGAAGACTCACCGGCTGCTGCCAGGAACCCTCGCCTCTCCTCACGGGGACGGCAAAGGACGAAGCACAGCAAGTTCTCCGAGCGCTCTCAAGCCGAACGCGCGCTCCGCCAAGCAGCCGAACCCATGCGCACTGCGCCCGGCCAACACCCACGGCGGGGGTTAAAGCGGCAGCGCTGCGCGAGGCGGGGCGGGGCGCTCCGTCTCGGGGGGAGCGGCGCTTCGTCACGGCTCCGCCTCGCCCGGGCGGGACGGCCGCCTTCGTCCGGGATCCGCCTCCATCGCCCCTCGTGGCCGAGTGTGCCGGGTGCGGGTGTCTGTGAGGGAGGGGAGGGCGGGGCGGGGAAGCAGCTCGGTTCTCAGGGCTGCCCCTCCGCTGAGAGATGTTCGGGGTGAAGGAGGTGACGACGACGCAAAGTTGTCGGCAGCCTGCGTGCTTCTTTGCTGAGCGCCTCGAAGGGGGAAGGCGTTCTGCGTGCTGTGTTAAGCAGCGCCGCCCGTAGCAGCTCGGCAGCGCGTTCCATCTACTCCTTATTACTAATTTATCATCACGCTGCCTGGTATTTATTTATAGAAAGTATTGCAAGGCTATGTCAGCCATCAGATGAGCGCTTTGATTTATGTCCCATGCCACTGTAACAATGTCAGGCTGTTTTTAGGAAGGACCTTTGAACAGCTCTTACAGAAATCGTTATTTCTTGTCCATGCTGTGGTGGCGGAGTTCTTTGTGGAGCAGAAAAGTGCCTGAACACATGGAGGAAGGAGATGCTTCAGAACAGTGTGGCCCTGCCCACAAGAGGTGCTGTGGCAGAAGCAGGATGAGGGAGCTGTGTGATTTAGGTCAGCAAAGCTCGGGAGCAGTGAGACCACGGCCAGCCTGCAGCTCTGCATGGAGCCGCCTCAGGGCTGCAGGAGTGGTACCTGGGGACAGCAGGTGGCTGGGATCCCAGGGAGAGATTTGCACTGCTTTGTGCTGGATGGAGTTGGCACCTAATGTAAAAAGCCAAGAGAGGAAGGGTGTCTCCACCGACCTGGATGGACAGATGATTATGAGGAAACATCTCCAGTGGCAAAGCCCGACCAAAGTCCTACGGGTCTCTCTTCACCAGAGCGACTTTACAGCCTGCCGATGTTAGCTTAGATGAATCCCAGCTCTGTCTTTTATTCTTCGTTCTGCCAGTGACTTGGTATAGGAGCATAGGACTCACCTACAACATCTGTTACACAACAGTATGGGAAAGTGTTCCATTTCATCAAGGAGGGACGCGGGAGTGGCATCTACTAAGTACAGCCTACAGACACCGGCTGAGGAAAACAGTTTTGGGGGAGAAACACATTTAATTGAAGAACACACTTAAATGTAAGCCTGTACTTTACTGATTTCCTGTTTGGAAACATTGTTAAACAGATGCAAAGTGCTTTGCAATTCATCAGCTCAGGATGTTAGATAACGTCAATGTGTTATTCCTACAGCTTTATGTGAAAGCATATGCTAACTCACCCTGCCACCCTTCTGCTAGAATGTCTAATCTCACATTGAAAATGTGCTGCCTACGTTTTCCTACCCCAGGTGTGCCTGAAAGAGGTTTTTGTCCTTCTAATCATCATTTGTATGTTTTTTTTTTCTTCTTTCCTCGTTCTTCAGCATTATTGACTACTAATTCTGGCACTAACTTTATTTTATGTGTTGACACACTCTGTCCTTAAGGCGGGGAAATTTATGGTACACATTTCCAAGTACACAGCCTATTACTGTGTATTATAGAGAACTTCCCTCCTCTGCAGCATGAAAACTTGTTATACCAGTTTAAAAATATTTCAAGTATGCATCTCCTTCCTAAAACATTAATCATTAATTAGCATGTGATACTGACATTTCAGGTTGCTGCTCAATAAAGCAAGACGGATTTTTATGAGCATTTCTATCATATTCCAGTATCAACAGCACAGCATGCCCAATGTCAGTACAGTCCTATGTATGAGAAGCCCATTCTGCAACCCGTTTGGGAATGTTGCCAGAGCCACTGGATTGAGACTATGTTTGCAAAGCTCCTCTTGGCAATTGGACACCTTTTCCTTGTGTTACAGCCCAAAATCCAACTTTCTTCTCACACAGAATGTGCTTTGTTGTATTTATTACTGCAAATAGCTGAGATCGGGCACACTGTACTGAGGAGCTGTGGCCAAAGAGGATCTTATTCACCTGTTTTGGACCTTCTTCACAAATAGTTTTCATCTTGGGTCTTTTCTTCTCTACGTGTGCTTTGGTTCTAAAAAGCGATTGGTAGAACTGAGCAGTCGGAAAAAAAATGTTTGAAGATGGAAAGGCATTTGTCATGTATCTGAATTCTATTGGAGTTAGAAAGCTCCACGGTCAGCATTCAGGACACCCTTGTGATAAACAGTGTGTATAAAGTAAAAAAAACTCCTGCTTCAGAATGTTGGTAATTTACTTTTTGACTGGAAGGCAACAGACAAAATAGGTAATAAATGCGTACCGGGATATGAGATAACCCTGAAAAAAAAAAAAACAAAAAAACTGGGTTAAGCCGAAGTGAACTTTGAGTTACTTTTATGGTCATTACAGGTAACTTTCTGTTGTGGTAAGCATGGTATTGTGATTTGTTATTCGTACAGATTGCCAATTAGAAACCTCAAGACAAGATTGTGGCTTATCATGCAGCATAACTTCACAAATACCAGCTAGCTTACATTGGCTGTAATTCATGTTTACAATCAGTAATCCCATGCGAGATATGCTTTATGATTTATGATTCATTTGTACAACTTTTCCCCATCAATCTCCATCTTTTTTTTTGGCAAGGTGCTCCCAGCTAACACTACTGAAGGACTTGGTGCCCCAGCACACCTTACTTTTCAGTCTCCAGCTGCCAGGATGAAGTCCGAACAGTGATCAACTTTGGGATTTAACTGTGACTCAGCAGCAGACTGACATCAGCATCAGAAACCAGACCTTTTGCCACGAGAACAGGAATGTGGAATTACAAAAATGACAGTCCAGGCTCTGAAAGAACAAAAAGTTTTAACTCTCTCTAAAGATGAAAGGTCTAAGATCCTATTCTCCTCTTAGCCGCAAAGAAGAACTTCCATTCCTTCCCCAGGTGATCAGAATGGAAAGAGAGAGATGAGCTTAAGCAGTCTGAGGGTTAAGGTGCAACTGGGTCTCCTAGACTGATGCATCCCAGACAAGCACTTGAGATACCACGACTAGCTGAAAAAATGGCCAAGATAGGATCTGTGGGGAGCAGTCTGCAGTCAGCACTTATTAGATGTTCTCTAGGAATACCTTCAGCAGTAAGTCCTCTTGTTATTAAGCCATGAGGATATGCAATTTTTCAGGGCTGTTCTAGCTTAATTGGGAAATAACTCAGAAGTTGCAGTGGACAGTGCCATTCCGTACCTGTACAGAAGCAGAACTGAAGACAATGAGAGCTTTGGCTCTCTCTAGCCAAGTTTTGCAGTGTTCTTTTTGTCTTCTTCTGGAAGAAGATTCACACTTGCCTCCTCCTTTTTTTCAGTACTTTATCCCTTTCCTGTGTTGCTGAGGCTACATCACTGTCCTTGGGCCATTCCTTCTGCTGTTTCCATCATCATCTCCACCCCATTGCTTCCTGACCAGCTGTCCATGCCAGAACTGCTTTTACTGCCTTTCTGGCTTTCAAACACTTTCTATCTCCATCGAATCTTTTACTTCTTGTTTCATGCTGCTGGCTCCAGACACATTGAACCCAATCTGACAGACACATCGGTAAGCTGTCTAGTAAGGTGGTCTTAATTTTGAACCTCACCTGTGAGACAAGATTTGCAGATATGTGAAGAAGTCTACAAAAGAAGTTACCTGTTGAGTTGTGCCCTCCTTGCAAAGCTAGGATGTACTTTTGGTATTCAGTAACTCAGCTGCACTTCTAATTTAGAAGCCTAAATCCTTTACTGTATCTAGTTCTTAATCTTTTCCTTCAGCAGACCTTACTCCTTGAGCAAATAGTTTGGTTTCCCATGGTTTGCTTGCTGAGATATGGGTAGGACTGCCTTCTACTGGTTTTGTGGTATGTGGTTCAAAGTAGCCCAATTTTATCAGCTTCCTAAAGAATTAATGCTATAGAAAAGTAAACCCAGCAGCTGGTCTTTGACTTCTGCTATTTAAAAATTGTGTTTTCTGTCAATTTTACTATTGTTCTCCCATACATCCTAGTGAATATAGGCAGCTGGTTATTTTCCAGAGTCAGCAAGTACAAAATGGATACAACTTGCATTCCTATGGAGAGTGGAAAAATATGCCACTGAATTAAATATTAATCATATTATTTCCAAAAGAGAGGAATGCAAGTATAACTAAAGAAACATATAAAATTATTTATTCAGAAAAAAAACCAAACCCATAAAACACATACTTTAAAAATGTATTTCTTTTCTTTAGATTTCTGGTTTGATTCCTGTTCAGACTGAAAGCTAATTCGCTAATGGCCCTCCATTGGCCCATAACACGAGTCTGGATGATCTCAATTCAGTTCCCAAGGACAGAGTGTCCTGTCACACAGTGAGTTGCACTCTGCATTCAAGCTCTTATTTTCTATTTCAGCAGAACAGAATGCTTTATGGAGAAGGACAGGATGGAGGAATTACTTATGTTTGAGGAAAGGGCTTGCTGTTGTTATCCAGGATGTTCTGCAACAGTTCTGAAATGGGATTCTGTTTGGGCTTTTTGGTAGGTAGGGCTGTGCGCTCTGCCCAGAGTCAGTTTAAGTTAGTGGAACAAATGGTGGTAATTTCATTAGAAACCTCATCAAGCCTTTACTTGTTCAAGAAATGAGTTTAGATGTCTGTAGCAGAATGTATCTGGACTTCAGACATTTATATATCTTCTGCAATCCACGCAGTTGTGACTTATCAGCTGTCTGAACCTGCATCTGCCTTATCTCTGTAAGTTCCTCTCTGAACTGATGAATAGAAAATTCCAGCACAAATTTACCCTTGTTCAACATCACAACATCACGGCTTACAGCCTTTCTATCCTTAGTGTAACTCAGGCTCAGAGAATCCGCAGCATGCTTGGGAGGCTTGGTGATATTTACTCATGAACTGGGCTTCAGTGTACTGCACCTTTGCAAAAATCTGGTTGGCAGACAAACTTCATGGTTCAGAAAGTGAAAGCACAGATAAAAGCTTGTAATTCTGATGTTACAGAAAGAAGATGAAAGGAGGAAAGAGGAATGGAATTTATCACCTCTAGACCTTCAAGGACGAATCATGTATTTGATGTTACCATCAATGGATAAAAATATTCCCCATTGTAGCCATCCTCTAATCCAGTGGGACAAGGCTATTAGAGGATAATCCCAGCCTAAATTGCAACACAGTGCTTGAGCACTGGTTCTCCTAATGCTGTAAGATACAATTACAGAACAAGGCCTGGAAACCACAGCCTTTGTTCTGCCTTATTGCTTAATTGTTTAATGAAGTATTCACTTCATCTAAGTGAGTGCTTTGTAATTTTGAAGTTGCACGCAGCTGGCAGTGGCAATGAGCAAAGAACTGGCTTTTTTACAGGATAATTTGTTCTCTTGGTATCATTAAAGATATCTGACTCTGATAGTAAATAATCTGAGAGATCTCCCCATGAAAGGGAAATCTCATCCTTAAAAGCAAAGAAAGAAAGCACATTTGTTACTGCCTTTTTTTTTTTTTTTCCCTCCAGTCTTCCTCTTGATGCCGTGCAAAGACAGATGGAGGAGGTGGTTTTACCATTTGTGACTGATCCTGAACTAACAGCTCAGTTCTTAAGGTCATGACACTGCATCACATGTACCTCTAAAATGGGATGGGAGACAATCTTGATTAAAAAAAAAAAGTGCATATCAAGAGGGAGCAACATTCAAGCCCTTTCCAGTCACCATAAAGAAAAACAGAATGACATTTTAAAAGTGTAATTTACAATTTCTTTGGAGGTTTTAAGAGGAAAGAAGCAGCCTTGTTCTCCCCTTACAAATATGCCTGTGCTCAGAATAGGTGTCAAACCCCAGCTCCCAAGGTCATCAGAGGCATCATTTCTCCACTGGCTCCTGTTAAGCACCTCTGCACACCGCAAACATTTCAGGGCTTTTAGGTCACTCTTTACATTTAATTCTCTCTATGAACTGTAGGAGGAACAGTAAATTTGCTGTGGGTTTGGATTCCATGTTTGGCCAAGCACCCAAACTCCAGACACCAGATATCAGGAGATTCACAACAGCCTACCGAGAGAATGTGACCCTTGGAACAAGAGAACATCACCTGAATACTGAAGGCTTTCTTGCATTTCAGCAACAAAAGTACTCTTGCAATTGCTAAATACTGAAGTAATATTTCCAGCCTAGAATATAGAGTTTTTCTGTATGTTTTCTTTATAAAAACTCTAGAAATGTTTTATCAGTAAGATCTGTACAAAGAATATGCGAGGTCACCTGTGCCCTAATGCCTTCCTCCCCCGCCAGCCCTGCTGGTTCTCACAAAGAAAGATGCTTCCTCACTGAAACCACATTTCTGGAGGAAAATGGCAACGAGAGGGGAAGATTACAGGTGGTTCATGGGTTGCTTTCTGTGCATACTCTGCTGTGTGTGCCAATCTTGTGAAGTCCGTGGGGTGCAGATAACAAGAAGGAAACCACCATGCAGTGTCACATGGTGGGAGGATGGAACACCTGCACGTATACTAGAGATGCACATGGATGTAGGCCCAAAAGAGGTGGTAAATACATGACTTTCAGGGACTGAGTAGTTTCACTTAAAAGGAAGCACAGTGCAAACCCCTTGTTTGTCTGGATGCTTTGTAACTTGTTTTCACAAATCTTCCATTTTCAACATCATTTAACAAACTATTATGGGCCTTTTAATAAATTACAGTCATTAACCTTGCTGAGAGTAGCTGAAGGCAGGATTTTAATTCATGCAGTAAAAAGTCTGTCCTCCAGGCATGAACGTTCAAGATCACACGAATGTCGGAGCTAATATCAGTTCAAGGACCAGCAGGACCAACGCTGGCTTACAGCCATCTTCTGTACCTTGACAGAGCTGACTGGCTTCTGTCTGTGCCAGTGCACAGAGCCTCCTCATACTGCTTTTTTTTTTTTTTTTTCTGTGCTCCAAGCTGTCTCTGTAATCTGTTCTTGCAGCTGGAATAGCTGGAACACGGGAAGACCCTTAGCACACTTGATTTGTCTTTAAGGACGTACCTGCCAGCTCTTCTGCAGGGAGTTTCCTGCGGCAGGAGCTGCACAGAGGCAGCACGTCTGACTAATGGCTGTGAGACACACCACCTGCAAGGGCTGTCACCAGGCAGTCTTGAGTCAGTCCTGAGAGTCTCATTAGCTCCCGATTTCATGATGGTATCTTGTATCTACTTCTATTACCATCTATTTTTATATCCTCTGTGCAGTCATCTTAATAGGAACCCTCTGTCCACATGAATGTTGTTATTTTTCATCTACATGGGAATGTTTGCATGCACTTCCATTTTAACTCTGAAAATGAAAACATTAAGAAAAATAAATCTGCTGATAAAATTTTTCCAGTACCTTTTTTTTTTTTTTTTCCAAAACAACCCCAACATTTTGCCTTCTTTGAAGAACACATCTTGAGAAATGTTGCAAAAATGTTTCTTCAATACATTTTTGGCTTGCCAGGTCTTGCCAGGTCTGGTTATTCAAGCTGCTCATGGCAGTTATGTAATATTTGGGTTTTTTTTTTGTCGTCGTTTCATGGTTTTAATTGCTTGCTTGTAGCGTTACTGCTGGCCTTGGCTCAATTTCTGTGGTTACAGATGGCTGTAGTCTGAAGAGGTTTCCGTCTGAACCAGCTTATGATGCCACACTGAGTCAGAGGAAAATCAAAGATAAAAGAGGGCACAGATCACCTCTGTCTCAGCTGTGTAAAAGCACAGCTGTACAGCGGGACCGAAGGTTGTCTAGTGGAAAGGGCACTGAGACATGGCTGACAGAGATGACTCTGCTCTGAATGGAGATTTGACAGCAAAAATATCACAAAGGTGCATCTCAACTGCATCTTCCACTCTGCCTGCTGGTGAGAATTGTCAGAAGCTGCCTGCTGCAAAGCTGATGTTACCTCTACCCCATTGCCACGGGCTCCTGGGTTGGACCCCACTTTTTGCCCTGTGCTCTTATCAGTGTGCTTGTTGACTTAGCCGTGTTCACTGCATTCCTCAGCTGGTCACTCAGTGCCGTTTGTTTGAATTCCTCTGCTGTTTCAGCATGGCCCAGTATACTCACAGTTTTGGTGCATGAAGCAGTTACCAGCTTCCCTTTATGTGGTGGCTTTGAACAATGTAATTACTCTCTTTCCTTCTCCTACAGAGTGGGAATTGAGTGAGGACTTGTTAATTGAGGCTGATAACCAGTGTTCCCAGAAATTCCAAGCATTAGTAATGGTATCAGTATGGTGATCATGCTTCCTTATTTATCATGAAGCCCTGCTTGAAACTGAAGTTCAGAAAAAAGATTTCATTTATATTCTTTAATATTTACTGTAGCCTAATGATTTCTGTTGCAAACTCTTGCAAAGTGTTCACCTGCCCTGAGGGATGGAACGACTTGGCAAGATGTCTGCATTATAATTGGGATATTGCTTCTGCTGGGAGAAGACTTGAGAGAATATTTTTACTTTTCACCAGTTCCTGCTGTGCCTTGGCATTTACAGTCCCTCTGGAGAAACACTGTCAGCAGTTTTCACCTCTGCCTTGCAGACTGGCTCAGCAGTGTGACAAGCATATTAGTTCATCGCTGAGCTGTGAGTAGCATAGTTGATTAGTTTTTATCATTATCACCGCTCTCAGTGTGTCACAGACAACTTAGTAACTTCCTTTACAGGTAGGGGAAAGTGAATCACTGAGATGGGGTCCCTTAGGTCACTGTTAAGAGATGAGAAGGAGAACTTGGCTGAAGTCAGGCTGGGAGAACAACCACCTGCATTGCTACCGACTGTGGAAAATCTCATGCATGACTGTCGCACTCTGCTCTTCTCATCTCCCTGCCTTGCAGATCCAGTCTTCTGGAAGGTCTTTGCAAGTAGCTTGTTTCATCCAGAACCTCATAGCAATCTGCAGAACCTCATTTGGATCTAAAGTACAACTCCCTGTATGACAACCAGGCCTTCTGAAGCTGTGCTCAGCCAAATGGCCCAGGTCCCTAAACACACGTGTATTTCTCATAGGTATATTTCTTATAGGTGTATTTCTTAAAGCATGACAAGTTCCCCTTTTGCTTCAAAAAATCTTCCAAGATTTCGGTATCAAGTAGCTCATCTTGATTATTGGATCACAGCTGGTCGTACAGGGTAATGGTGAGGGTGCTGAGACACAGCCTGCAGTGAAAGTGGAACAGAAGAGGATTTATACCCATCCCTTGCATGACTTAGGGAGTTCTGGAACTGCGGCCCCATTGCCCTTGAGCAGTCAAACAGAAACACAACATTGGCAAAACCGATAGCACAATAACCAGGAATGGCAAGATGTGAGCTATTATTGCCCTCTGCTGACCGTTTGCTAAATAGTGCTATCACTTCAAGTATTTTCTGCAAATAAAGGTGCAAAGAAAGAATCTTTTCTGAGAATCTGTAGTTCTCAGAAAAGAGGGGAACCTCTTTTCCTCTTTTGTTTTGTTTTGTTTTGTTTCTTTTCACAAGGTTATACACTTTGTTAGCTCAGCCGAGGTTGCAGTTCAGTCAAATACCAGTTTGGGGCAAGCAGGCCAAGAAGTAGAGACCCATGGTAAGCAGGAGGTTGGGCTAGATGGTCACATTCTATTCTGCTACAGCGGCTTCCCCAAGGTCACGCTGCAGTTTTGATAATAAGCCAGAAAGTTAATCCCTTTTTCTTGATTCTTGTCCAGCACTTTATAAAGCTTTTCCTTTTGTTTATGTTTTAATTATCCAACAAATGGCTTGTAAATACATATTTAAATACCGTAGCGATGAACAAGGCAAAAAGGTCTCTTTTATAATACTTTTTAAAAACTATTGAAAGATATTTTTTAAGCCTATGAATTGCTACTGAATTGCTGTTTACCAGGACTTCTGCTGTGTTAAATTTACTCTTTGGATTTTGCTTTTTTGGTAGTTGGGAGTGGGTAGCTGAATAAATTGGTGTTGTATTACAGCCATCCAGGAGGGTTACAAGCTGTCCGTGGAAGTATTACTGAATTGTCTACTCTGAATAAATGCTCACATGAAAAAAACCACTAGAAGTGTATGGGGATGTCACAGACAACACACAAAGAGGGCTGTCATCTTCTGCAGCTTCTGTTTTACCACACTGAGTACATTGGGCTTTTTTTATCCGTCTGTGTTGAAGGGTAGAAGTCTACATCCACTGCCAGACAAATGCTGGTCTGCAGCTCAAAGAGGAGAGTCTTCTGATGGCAGCAATCAGGACCGCAGTTTCTAAAGCCAAACAGGGAGAGGAGACATCAAAATTTCAATTCCTGAACTGTTGTGGTGTTACTTTATTAAGTAGGCTATTGCAATGATAATATTATAATAACAATAAGAAATAGTAGCCTCAGGCCAATGAACAAATGGGATGATTGTTCTTGCATGAATATTCTTGCTGGTCCCAGTAAAAAAGGGGTAAGATATGTCAATTTTCCAGTCCTAATTGAGTGAAGTATTAAGAGAGAAGAAGATAAAGTTTTAATGGCATAAAATGTAAATCTCATTGAACAGGTATAAGAATCAGAATATTCATATATAGAAAAAAGACCACATTAGAAGAATGACTTCATGTGTTTGTTTGCTTTCTCCTTACCCCCATATTCTGCATATGTCTTACTTCTTCTTTATTGCTTCTTTCCATAAGAACCACCCAGTGTCCTTAGTGAGCATGATTTGGGGCCCGGAAGTGAGGAAGACCGGAGCAGATGCACAGCACATTACCCTTGATGTAAAGAGGGGAGAATTGACAGGAAAAACATCACTCATCTTTTCAAAAATGACTTCATCCACTGTAACTGTTTATAGGAGGACAAGTCTGGAACAAAACCTGAATGCTTTTTGGAAGACCTAATATCTCCTCTGTCATCAGCAGCTGAGGCAATCTGAATGTCAGCGTTCCCCTATTGCAGTTAATTAGTCCTTAAAAACTCCTTCAAAAGGCAGAGTATGGCTGGAGCTTCCGTTGCCTTAAACATGACCCATGACATCAGACCTCACTGACACACGGCTCTAACGAGCCAAGCAGCAGATAGTCTAAGATTTTGCCATCTATATGCTTGTCCTGCCTTCTCCAGGGGTGACTTGACTTCAACAAAACCGGTGGTAGAGATCAATACTTGTACCTGTATTAAGTCAGACAGGTTAACTTGCACTGCTGAGGAAGTAAGGCTACAATATATATATATTTAATTAACTCCAAAGCATTAAAAGCCTGAAAACAGTATCACACCTAAGGGGGAAAAGTTAGAATCTATTCTTCTAAGTAGCTACAACAAAACCATGTTAAAATATCCAGGTGCCTATACTGCTGGCCCTGCTTAGCAGTCATGAATCAATATTCCAAAGCCCATGGCTTCAATTTTAGTAGTAGAGATTTCATTTGTTATTTCACCATCTAGTTTTGTTTTCCATTTTTTTCTCTATAACAACCATAATCAATAAATAATGGAGTAGCCCTGGGGCGCTCCCATTATCATGACTTCAGAATCCGAATGTTTAATATTAACATTTTAAAAGTCACAGAATGAAAATTATTACAGGTGGTAACAATGAAGGTTCATTGAACGATTCTTCCCTTTCTAAACACACAGTGTTATTAGAAATACATTTCTACTGCTTTCTTTTTATGAAAGCTGTAAGATTGTCCAAAATATCCAAACACAAACCTCTAATACTGACAACAAACAGCCAGGAAACAGTTCATTATGCAACAGAGAGTGCGAAATGTATAGCTCCAATGCTTTTGGCTCTTTTGGGGTCTCTTTTTAAAGATGCATAGATCAGGATGGGGATGCATTACTGGCTAAATTCAGAATTAGTATAATCTATGTGCAGTGCTGTCCAGATGAAGAAAAATGAATCCTACTCATCGCAATATGAATTCTGTCGTATAGCTTCAGGTCCCCATAGAAGTTTCACCATTTGTCTCTTCTCCTTATTGTTTAGAGGAGGCAGCCTGCATTTCCACAAAATTATTTTAATGTGGAATTATTAGAACATTTAGTGGCTACAGAGATAGATGGGCTTTACAAAAAATCTCCGCTCTTTGTAGCAACCTGATAGGATTTTGAGCAAGATAATGGTCAGAAAGAACACTGCCAGCCTCCTAATGGGAAACTGTTGACAGTAAAATTACCCCAACATTCATCAAAAAGCCAATAAATGTCAAACGTGGGACCTTTGATGCAGTAGCTCATAATTCCTGCTTAGAAGCCTTTGCAGGCTGTCAGGGCACGTGGTAACCCTGCATTTCTGCTGATTTTACTGAAACCTTTGCTGCTGAAGAAGTGCAAGGAGCAGATGTCTGCATTCTGGATGTCACTGTTACAATGCCACTGGCTCGCGGTGAGACCTCAAACGGAGCACATTTGGCCTCCATCTCCCCACCTGCAACACAAGAATGACAGTACAGGAATTACCCAAAGGCGATTCTGTGAAGGACACAGTGTTGCTGTCCAAATGCTCAGAAATCATGAGCTGAACCATATAAGCATGGTGCTGCCTTTTACCAGTGAGACAGCCATGTATTTTTAATGTTAAATATGTCCAGCTTTTTGTGTCTTTCTAGTACACACCTTCAAGCTCTCTCCTCTGCAGCTAATGGAGATTACTTCAAACCATCACAAAACTAATTCTTAGTCTGCTGAATCCTGTGCTGCTTTAAGAGAACCACAGGAAGCTTATGCATAATTCCAGATGATGTAGAACCATTCTGTTTGTCAGCTCTGTAGAATGTGAACGTTATAAATACCTTGCCCACCTCCTGAGTCTGATTCTACCTACAGCGTTCAGCCCATAAGTGATGTGATAAGTGCACGAATTAGGAATGACCTTGTTCTGCATGTTACTCCACCAGTCTCTGAATCCTGGCTTGAAACTTGTTACTGAGGAGAGACTGGGGTTACAGCATGAGTGATTATATGTCCATATCCTCCAGATTTGGTCTATATATTTCTTATAACATTTTCAGGCAAAGGATGAAAAACAATCCTGTAATGCCTCTACTTACACTCTGAGGTCAGCGGCCATATGGTTCACTATCATCTTTTCCAAATCTCAATAATTCTGATTCTGTAACTATATTCCTACTGGCAATTCCTTGCTTCTGTTTTCTGCATATCCATTCCAGCTGTTCCCGTGTATACAAATAGAAAACTCATCCCTTTCTGTCATTTGCAGTGACAAGTTGCATCCCAGAAGCTCTGCACAGATGGAGTCATTCTTAGTTTACAGAGAAGGCTGACTGTGTGCCACATGCTATTAGGGTCACTTGAAAGTAGGCTAATTACCTGGCAGACCACTGGAGAGCAGATTCTTTCATAAAAATGAATGGCTGATGAGGGATAGACTCCTTGCTATTTTAGGATGAACTATTCCTTAGGCAACAGATAGCCACAGTGGAAAGGCTCCCAATCTATCATTTGGTTTGCTGTTTCTTGGCTGTAGAGCTTAATTAACAATTCTGGAACCATGCTGTTTCCCAGGGATGGCCTGCAAGTCCATTAAATTAAACAACAGAGGCAGATATGGGCAAAAGTAAAAATTACACACGTCAGAAATGAAAAATGATGTTGCTATGTCAGTGCACAGGGGCCAGTGCAGGAATGTTCTAAAGCCTTCCGAAGCTCTTCTCTTTCTAGCAGCTCAAGCAAGAGGGAGATTTTCTTACGGATGCCATCATTTTTTTGAACTAATGATCACTAATTACACAATTATTTTATTGCATGAAATAATACAAATACTCTGGAAGCTGAGTTAAAATGTGCTTATGTTTTCCTTTTAAATATCTGAAAGTACAGCGCAAACATCCGTCGCGCTTTGTAAGAGACCAGTGACTGGAAGAGACCATGACCCTAGAGAAGCAGTATCCTTAAGGACCTGAATGCAGCCATCCACAGCTTCCTCAATTTCTATGGTATGATTTTCTATGATATTTCAATTTCTATTTCTAAACTGCGAAGGAACTTGAGGCACTGTGGGGTTTGGTATTTTACACGGAAGGCCGATGATAAGGAAAGACACCTACCTCAGCCTGCCCTACAAACAAGCAGTACACCATTTTTGACAGACAGTTTCTCTTCCCATCACTATTTCATGCTGCTAAAGTACGCCCATCCTTTATGCAGCATGTCCATTAATGCCACGATCCGCTCACAGTGAGTAACGCTGAGGATGCCTGTATGTCTTTGTGAAACTAGGAGTCTCATGAGGCCGTTCAAATTCAACATATTTACATTTAGACATAAGATGACCAGATCCAACTCCATTCCAGCATAATTATTTCAAATGAAGTGATTATTCTTTAAAAACGAAGAATTTTGCTTCAAAAATTAGAACTAGGAATTAATAGTAACACCAAACCCTGTCTTGTATGTATGGCAATCAGTTTCAGAAGGCGAATTTCTAAATATCTGAAAGCACGTGCTCAACTCAACTGTCATTCATTTTTAAGATGGCCACCAAAACCATTTTATTACCGCAGTTGGTTGGAAAGAGCACTGTTCTGCAAAAGTCAGATAATGTACTTATTTCTAAAAGCCTGGAACAAAGAGCCAGCAGAGATTTGCTGAGTACTTGCAACATAGCCATTAAATATAAATATTTTTTTGAACAATTTACTCTTTCCTAATGCTTTTAGAGCAGCATGGGGGAACAGTCTGAGTGTGTGCAGCATCTTACCATATTAAAAAGGACATGATGAAGGTTATTGGGCTCCAGATTTAACTCTTCACTATCTTAACTGTTTAGAACATTTTCCAACCTATATAAACAATGTGAGTTTATTTAAAACTTATTCAATTTTCTCAGTGAAAACAGTAGAAATTTTATTTTGAAAACATCTGCATTTGTCACACTCCTATAGAAACGAACTGTTCTTAATGGTGAAGTTTCTCAAATTAAATACTGCTGCAGAACTGGAAATCTTTTTTTTTTTCATCTTGACTGTGGATTGTGGATAGAAAAGAATTGCTTTGTTGGGCTGCATGCACATGAATGAAATATCACTGGTTTGAATTACAACGTGTAGGCCCATAAGAAGAGGTAAAGTTTTGCTCCAAAATTTCCAGGTATAGTTCCCTAGTATAATCACAGAATGCCTTGGGTTGGAAGGGACCTTGAAACCTACTCAGTTCCAACCTCCTGCCGTGGGCAGAGATCAGATCAGGCTGCCCAGGGCCCCCTCCAACCTGGCCTTGAACACTTCCTAGAAGGCCTCACGTTTGGGACATTCTAAAGTGTTGTTGTTGCAACTACATACAAAATCCCTCTTGATTCATGACATTCCCACCTTGTAGTTTTAGTAGCTACAGGTAGGTGTTGCCATTCGATTCAATCCTCACTGCATTGCCCCAACGCAACTGACCAACTACTTGGTCAGGGCCAAGAACTGCCGACACGCACCAATATGATGAGCAGTAAAATGGAGTTTAATGTATGGCACAGTTTGCTTATATACATGCCTTCCTTCATCTACGCTCCTTAAGCACGCATCATAAATCAATCACAGAGCAGGGGAGGTCCTGACCCATCACATACCGAAGCCTCGTTATCGCCTACTACAACAGGTAGGATTCATCTGATCTGGTTTGAGTCTTTATGTTACTTTTGCTGTTGGTGAAGAGAAAAAACATGCCCACACAGTGATTCATCTGATTTTCTTAGGTGACTGTTTAAGTATGAAATGGGTAAACCATTGCAACTTAGCTGTGTGGAACTTCAGAAAAAACATCTTCTCTGACAGGCCATTCCATGCGGACCAGTACGGATTGATATCACTTCACCAATAACACACTCTCAGCAAATCTGCAGATGATGCTAAATTGGGAGAATGGTTGATACACCGAATGGCCTGGCTTTAGTCCAGAAAGACCATAAGGGGAAATGAAAGATTCTGCACCTGGGGAAGAGCAAGACCAAACATCAGTGCAGGCTAGGACCAGGCAGGTAGAGCTGCAATCCCACTTAGAGGGGATACCCAGCTGAACACGAGCCAGCAGTGCACTCTCATCACAAATAAAACAAAATGCATACTGAGCAATACTGCCTGGCTCAGTGTGGCCAGGAGATGGAGGAAATATTTTATTTCCTTCTACTCAGCACTGGTGAGGCCATATTTGGAATACAGTTTTGGACAGTTTTGACACAGCACATGCAAAAGGGATGTTGAGAAACTGGAAGTGGTACATCAGAGAGCTGATTACCTGGACAGCATGACCTACAAGGAGAGCTGAAGAAGCTGAATTTGCATCATCTGGCACAGAGGGATCTAAGTACGATCCAAGTGCAGCCTGTGACTGCCTGAGGTGAGATACAGTGATGATGAAGCCACAGTTTCCTTATTAATGTCAGATAATGTAACAAGGGGCAATGGCCAAAAACCTGCTACTTTGAGGCTCATGGTGGACATTTTTTTCCCACCAGGAAGGTTGCATGCTGCTGGTACAGACTATCCAAAAAAGCAGCGGCATGCTTGTTGTTGGAGGTTGTCAAGATGTTAAATCCAGGGCTGATATTTTACAGTGTTGGTAAAGCTCAGCTCTGAGTACAAAGCCAAGCTTTCAAACCATCATGCCTAAGATTCCATGATAAAGCCTGACTGGATCAAAACACTGCCAGGTCAGAGTGTCTGCTGAAGTGTCTGGCAGTGGCTTTTGCAGCGTGTGCTTTGTGAAACTGAACACCCCAAGCCAGGCTTATCCTCTAAAGAGTCAACAGCGAAATTCTCCAGAGCTGGAACAGGCAAGTGCTAATTTGAGCTGATGGTAAAACAACAGGACTGGCTGAAGGAGACAAACTAATAATGCATACAGTTCATTAGTAGGTAATACTCACAAGAATTAATGGGCTATTGTTAGAGGCTTTTGTCTGTAACATGCTGAACAGAATTTGAATCATTTACAGTAAGTATTACCACTACCTCTGGAGTGTGTCCAAAGCCTTTAATTCTCTATTAATAGAGACAAACGGAAATTCTCATTCAGAACTAAGGAACACTCTGAAACAGCCTGGCTGCAACTGCATCGAATAAAACTTGGCCTGGGTTTCCTCTACCTCCATGTGGTACCTCTGTGGCCCAACGACAAAACTGTTGACTTTTCACTGTGGCAGTTTTTCAGTTCAAAATAACAGGGAAGCCTGGCAGCAGGATGGCTGTTAGCACGATGCCGAGAATGCTCAGGAGCAGCAAGCAAGGCAAGTAACTCAAGAGGGTGATCTAAGTTCTCTCTCTCCCAGTCCCTAAGATTCCATATATCACCTAGGACACATCAAACTGATTTTTGTAGCGTGGAGTTCCTTCTGAAACCATAGATGAGTTTAATTGCTGAAAAAAAGAAGCATTTGGTCTGATTTTTCTTAAAATTTATTACATATACTTAGAAGAAATAATTTATTGTGGCTTTGGCATTGTGTATGTTGAGAAATTAAACTTTTAATTAAGAACAGAAATATATTTCCCAAAGGCAACTGTGTGAAGAATCACGGAAGCACAGCTAAGCTTAGCTTAGAAACAGAATTCATTTTTTCTTGTCCTGAGCGTGTGACCAGACAGGCTTGCGTTTCTGAATGAAGGCTTCGATACCTTCCTGCCCATCCCTCAAAGTCAAATTATCTACCATGACCTGAGAGGTTATTTTGTAAGCAGTATCAAGGTCCTGAGCCATCTGTCTGTAGAAGGTGGCTTTCCCCAGTGCCAGGACAGATTTGCTGCTTTCGCAGATCTTGCGAGAGATTCTCATGGTCTCTTCCTCCAGCTTGTCTTCTGGTACCACCTTGCTGACAAGCCCATGCATTAAAGCTTCGTGGGCAGAAAGAGGCTCACCCGTGAACAGCATCTCCAGTGCCACCTGATCAAGAAAAGATAACCATGCTAAGTCAATTCAACTGCCTCACTGCTTTTTTCCTTCTCCAAAAGCTCAGAATCTCTCGTAACTGCAGTAGGAATAGAGAAAAAGGTGGATGGTCCTCCACAAAGTCCAGCAATCCAGCTTAATATTTTAAGCTGTGCATAGAATAATAAGTAATCAAGCCCATACTAAGTCTAATGCAGAGTTTCTGAAAGTGTCTGCCTTAGGATAGAAAACTGAAGGTGAAGCTTTCATCCATTTGCCTTCACATGTCAGCAGAGTCCTACTGCACCTCAAGAGTCCGTCCACGAGAATCAATGTGGATCACAACTTAAAATTCCTTTTCTCGTTTATGGAGGCTTTACAGACCACACTATTGCTTATGCAGCGAGAGATGTGTAGTACAAGCAGTAGGAAATAACTACGGAAGGAGGAGTGGGAGGGTTTCAGATGCTATTTACAGTAACTTGATCTAAACCCAGGCAGATCATGCTGGCAGTGAAATGTCACTGCCTGGCAGGAACTGACAGCTCAGTGGGATTGGTATCCTGAACTCACAGAGGTTTCTCATCAGGGGAGAACATCGCTGTCTAAAGCACTGACTACTGGAAAGGAGAGGGACTGCTGAGCTGGTGTGTTACTGATACAAATTCCTGCTGGTTGGAATCACATCAGTGGGAAGCTGCTTTCCCTAAACAGAGGCCATCTCATTTTTTCCTTAGTCCAAAGCATTATGAGCATATTTTTGGCAATAAAGTATTTTGAATGCCATAATGCAGGAAGATGAAGTTAAGAGAATGGAACTGAAACTCCCAGCACTGGATCCTACTTACTGCAAAATTACAGAGTACCTCAGAAAGAAGCCTACCTTTCTTGGAAGAGATCTGCCCAAGGCCACAGCTGGTGTGGAGCAAAACAATCCAATGTTTACTCCAGGAGTAGCAAAGCGTGATTTCTCACTTGCCACCGCAATGTCACAGCTTGCCACCAGCTGACAGCCTGCTGCTGTGGCCAGGCCATTCACTTTGGCAATCACTGGTACTGGAAGTCTCTGGATTAAAGTCATAACCTGTATGCACACAAAAATAAGGGACCGGTTAGTCCTTGAAGTTAAGCAGCGGCTGTATTAAAACTTGCATCTGCTTCACAGGACTGATGTCACTGTGCATACTTTCAGTTTCATAGACTTGAGTTCAGGCCCAGTATTCCTGGATGTGGAAAATGGTATCTGAGACACATCACCCCCACACTCATTAGCCCTGTAACGGAAAACTGACTTAAGAGAACCTATTCCTGGTTTCTACATGGTGTTGAGCCTGGGTTGATTTCACCCAGACACAGTCATCTCAAGACTGCATGTCTTTCTAGGATGGGTAATCTCCCCCCCTAAAGCTGGGCAGGGGATCATCAAGCTTTAGATGGGAGAAGTTAAGACAAATTTGTCTAATTTTTCTAACTCAGGATCACCTTAGTTACAGTGGAGATCAGCAAACTCAACTAATTTCAGTACTTGCAGATAGAAAATTCTGTTTAACTGACTACTGCAATTATCTGGATTTAAAAATATATCATTAGCACAGTGTAGCAAGAGAAATTTTCATCTGCTACCTCAAATTCTCCAGTAGATAAAATTCAGCAAATGTTATGTTACTTAAGTTACCTACATTCAGTTCTGAATCTCATCAGATTTTGTCTCACTTTGTTTAAAAACAATTAAATACTGAGTTCTCAGATACTGTACCACATAGCATTACTAACGTTATTATATACATGGGAAACAGCTGAAACACAACTATGACGATATCCATTGTAGTAAAAACACAAGTTGGCATTCTAGCACTTCTATTTGCACAAAGAGAAACACGATTTCACCAGGATCAGGTATTAATATAAACCAGCATCACTACTTGCTCTTCCTGCCAGGCAAACCAGGGTGGCATGCAAGATCTGCTTACCTCTGCACATACTTCAAATACTTGGGTATGATGCTTCACATCATCTTGGGTCGACAGCTCCTTTAAATCATGACCAGAACAAAATACGGGTCCTTCAGCTATGAAGAATTAAAGAAGAAATTAGACTGAACTTATCAAGAAACCAAGAGTCGTGTCAGTACCCCATTAAAGGTACAGAAGCGTCAACGGTCATCACAAAGGAGGCTGGGGAGGGAGATCTGCACTCAGTTCCCAAATATTTCATTCTGGATTTCGCAACAACTTGGAATTGCCAAATACAGCATTTAACTGATATGCCAATAAACATTTTCAAAGGCCTCGTTCTACCTCCATTTCAAGTTAACTCTGTTAAAAATAAGGATCTTTGCACTTCTGAGCCCAGTTTCTGGTAAGACACCACTCTGAACTTCTCCTTGGTACAACACAAACTAGTCAGCCAGAGTGCCAACAAACTGCTCTGCTCTCACACTAAACACACTAAAGTAAACAAATGTTCTCTCCATTTGCTGTATGAAGAATTAACGAATCACAGAATGGCCAGGGCTGGAAGGGACCTCAAGGATCACGAAGCTCCAACCCCCAGCCACACACAGGCCCACTAACCTCCCCATTTAATACTGGACCAGGCTGCCCAGGGCCCATCCAACCTGGTTATGAACACCTCCAGGGATGGGGCATCCACAGCCTCTCTGGGCAGCCTGTGCCAGCACCTCACCATCCAGATTTCTGTGTCACGCATTGATCTAACAATGAAATAAAAGGTTCTTCTGCTGGAGGAGAACCAGGAGGGCAGTCCCTTTGTTCCTTCACTGCTAACATTCACCTAAGGAACCCCACAAATCTTCTCCAGGGCTTGGGCAGAAAAAAGAGCAGGAATCTGTCAATCTATGTTTTGGGTTTGCTTTCCTCAAGGCGCAGCTAAGAACAAAGCACCCTTTACGGATAACTGTATCTACAACAGTTTTCCTTTCTTATGAAGATACCTGCCATAAAATTAGACTGACCTAAAGCTTTTGAATCACAGAATCATAGAATGGCCTGGGTTGAAAAGGACCACAAGGATCACTGAGTTTCAACCCCCCTGCTATGTGCAGGGTCGCCAACCAGCAGACCAGGCTGCCCAGAGCCACATCCAGCCTGGCCTTGAGTGCCTGCAGGGATGGGGCATCCACAGCCTCCTTGGGCAACCTGTTCCAGTGCATCACCACCCCCTGAGTGAAAAACTTCCACCTAAATCTTAATCCTTCAGAGCTTCTCAGGTACTTTTATGGATGCAACATTTCCAGCTAAAACTATGAAGATGCCACCTCACCTATGTATTTCTTACAGACCTGATTATTCTAACAGCATTTAGCAATGAGCACAAGCTTAGCATCCCTCGGCTCACTGCATCACAGTGACATCATCCAGAAATTAATCACATCTGCATTTGGGCCTCATTGAGGAGGAATCCGCTGCAAAGTCTGTGTTGAAGATTGACAGCAACCCAGCGAAGCCTGCTGAGGTTTCTTCGGCCTGTTTCTGTACGAAAGCAGCACCCAGAAGTGTTTGTTCTGTCTGAAAGCTACCAGAACGTGGCTTATTGACTCTACAGACACCGTGCTGTGACCTGAGGGACACACCAGCATTCTGACAAGCGTTTCAACAGCGCTCCTTTGCACCCGTGTTAATTATCAACAAAAACAAGGCAAAACTCAGTGCGCTGGCAATGCCATATTCAGGAGGAGGAGCGAAGCGCATGGAAGTCAAAGCGCGCCGGTCCGAACACGGAAGGCTCCCGGCAGGGCGCATGAAAACAACGTCCCCTCAGTTCCCATTTCCAGTAACTCCGTGCGACCCTCGGCCCCGGGCTGCACGTAACCCCGTCCCTTCGCGTCCCGCCCGCCTGGCTCAGCCCCCCAGGGAGGCAATACCCGAAATGACGATCACACGGAGCTCTTTGCTCTTGACGTCGTGCAGGAGGTCCTCCTTCAGCGCCTGCAGCATGGACAGGGACAGGGCGTTCCGCTTCCCGGGGTTATTCAGGATAATGTTTCTGCAAGGCAAACGCCGAGCGCCTCGCTGAAAGACGAAACCCTGCGCGTCCGCCTTGGGAAGCGTGCGGCGCTCGGAACGCACACGGAGCAACGCCCCCCGCCGCCCCCCCGCCCCGCGGCCGCTCCGAGCGCCCCGCCGCCTCACCGCACGCCCCCCGCCTGCCGCCGCAGCGTCAGCGCCGCTCCCCCCGCCGCGCTGCTGCAGGCTGCGGCCAGGGGCCGGGCGGACGGCCGGCAGCGCCGCCACAGCGCGGCGGCCGCCGCCATCAGCTCGGCGCCGTGCGGCTCGCTGCTGACCCCTAGCACGGCGCCGCTGCCTCTGCAGCCGCGGGACTCCGGTCGGGCGGTGGAGCCGGGAGACAGCGCCTGCAGCGCGCAACGCCTACGGCGCCCTGGGCTGCATCGGCGGAGGGGCGGGGAGCGAATGGTCGGCCCCGCTCTGCTCTTGGCGGGGCCTCGGCACTCGTGGAAGGGACCAAAGAAGTGACGTGATTCCGCTGAGGAACGGGCTTCTGTGCGTGACAGCGTACGGCTCGATGCGAGGTTTATCGCTACGTCTTCTGTTTGAAGATTGCAGAGGAGTACATTTTACGGCATTATTCTACGCTGTATGAGTTAGTAAGAGGAAAGAGCAGAGCATCTTCTGCACATTGCCACTGGGAGTACAGTCCTCTTCATTTGGAGTGACTCACCAGGTGCGTTCTCCTTCCTGTAGGAAGTGACGGACCCGAGGGATGCAACACCTCCCCTATGAGGACGGGCTGAGAAAGCTGGGGCTGTTCAGCCTGGAGAAGAGAAGGCTGTGAGGTGACCTGAGAGCGGCCCTTCAGTACCGAAACTCCCCGCAGACCCTCATTACTTGAAATAGCTCTTCCAAAAAGTGTCACTTTGCAGTAGAACCTCTCCCACTTCTTTCACTCTGCTTTGCTCACGGGAGTGATGACCTCTGTTTCTTCACACCTGGCTCAGGCAGTCTCCTGGGAGAGAAGCAGCTGTGTAGAAGCAGCAGCCAGCAAACAATCTCATCTGCTAGGAGTTGTTAAGAGGCCCAAAGACCAAACAGCGCTGTTCAAGGGGATGCAGGGTAGCCCTGGTCACGATTCCCCGTTCTTGCTTATCACACCTACTCATCATGTATCCTTTCCTAAATGCTAGAGGAAAGTATTCACAATTCATATTCACAAACCTATACACAATCTAGGTTTCATTGTTTGTTCTCCACTTTCTGTCAGAGCCACACGTACTCTAAAATACAATAGATACACGTCCAGCAGATGTTCCCTGCAGATGACAATCTCTATTCCTCCTCCTTTATGTCCTCATTTTTGTGAGTGTGCCTCTGATCACTGGGTTCTGTGGTTTTACTAAAATAGAAATATGTAGTATTTTATAAATGTTGAAAAGCATGTACAGGTCTGAGAGTTGGGTCTGGGCTGGACTTTCTGCAACTTGCCCTTTTTCATTTTCTCATGGTTCTTTGTGCTTTGCCAAAATTTACTTTTAGCATATGAGTCTGTGGCAAAAAAATGCCCGTTTAGAAGAATAAATCATTTTAAATTAGTCACAGCAGTTCTCAGAGTCCTTTCTTGGTGTGGCAAAGGCCAACGCACAGAGAACACAATGTGTTCCATTTGTGGGAGGAGTTTGAATTCCTGGGCAACACTGGCAAGTAACCTCCTGCAATCATCTTTAAAGCTCGCCTTGTGCATAGCTATCTTTTTTTTTTTTCTCTTTTTTTTTTCCCCCCCCCCCCCCCCCCCCCCCCCCAATTCCTTCTCTTTCTCTGTTTTCTTGTTCTGTCCATTTGCAATGAAATAACTTTTCCCATATTCTTCAAATAGCTTCTTTTAAATATAGCATTTGCAGCTCTGTGGAAATCCTGTTCTTTTCCACTTTGATCGACAGCCTCATGTTTCCTTTCACACCCTCCTCCATTACAGATTTTTTTTGGCTGCAGCTTCCCCAGTGCTTTAAACAGACTTACTGCTGCCTTCTCTGAGAAAGTGTTGAATTCTTTTTTCCAATTTCAGGCAGCTTTCCTTTTTATAGCATGCAGCACTGTTAGCAAGCAGCACTGCAGTTAGGACTGAGCTCACACTTCCAAGTGGAGACAACTAGGAGCCGGGATTGCAAGTAGCAGACAGGGCTTTTCTAACCTTTATCTTTATTGATCTTTCATATGAAATGAGAAGGGAAATGATAAGGGCCATAATGCAATTTCATTGTTAAATCATTTCAGAAGCTTTTCAGGGTATCACACAGCGCTAGCAAAAGATGTTTTGAATTTCAAGTGCATTTAGCTGTCATAAGGCACTCTTGGGTCCTCATTCACATGTTGCTAGATAAGATGCACAGACAACAAAAATAGCATGTAGAATCCCTCTCTTTATGAGGCTTAATTATTTGTGTCTTTATTTCCTTGACTTTCAGTGATCGCAGATGTGATGTTTATCTCAGGAGTTCTTGCTTCACCTCGGTGGTCAGTGGTGGCCAATATCAGTGAGCAGACCTTGCTGAGGTGAGGCTGAACTGTAAAACTGCTAAAGAGAAACTTTGTGTATACGTGAGCGTGGGTGCGTGTGCATACACACATAGATGAGTAAATATATACCTAAAGACACTTCTACCCATTAATTGGAGTACTGTGACGAAAACTTGGGACTGTACTATGGAGTATGAGGCAGGCGTATCGCCTGCAGTTTCATGCAGATGATTTCTCTTGAAATGTACCAACCTGGCATTCCCAGAGGATCTTGTGACCTGATTTTCAACACTGCTGAAACCATTCAAATCCCGCTGGGAGCCAGAGGGGTTCAGCACTTTGCAACTTAAATTCTTGTTGGGTGTGCAGTAGTTCCACAACAACAGGGAGAAGAAAGCCCTGTTCTTACACCCAGGCCAAGGAAATTAATTTATTTTCCTGCTTAATGCATTCTGCTAGCAAAGAGAAAGATCAGTGCATGATGGTTTCTCTGATGTAGAACCCTCTGGGACATGCTTGAAGAAAAGATGACAAAAGATTTTGATATTCCTTTTTAGCCAAAAGTCTCCTGGCTGAAACTTCCATGATTCCTTTGTCCCTGGGGACTGGAAAAAGGGCAACATCACTTCCATTTACAAGAAAGAAAGGAGGGAAAATCTAGGGAACTATAGGCTGATGACCCTCACCACTGTGCCTGGGAAGATCATGGAGCAGATCCTCCTGGAAGACACGTTAAGGCAATGAGTGATGAGTGGGTGAGCTGAGACAGCCAGCACGGCTTCACCAAGGGAAGGCTGGCCATGACCAGTGTGCTGGCCTTCTATGACGGAATGACAGCACTGGTGGACAAAGGGAAAGCAACTACCTGGACTTCTACAAAGCCTTCTACATGATCCCCTACCACATCCTCATCTCTAAATTGGAGAGATGGCTTTGAAGTGTGGAGTCTTAGAAGGATGAGGAATTGGTTGGAAGGTCACAGTTGAGGGTTGAGCTCAATGGCTCTGTGTCCAGGTGGAGGTTTGTAATGAGTTGTATCCTCCAGAGGTCTGTCTTGGGTCCAGTACTCTTTAAAATCTTTATCAGTGATATAGATGATGAGATTGAGTGCACCCTCAGCAAGTTTGCTGATGGCGCTAAGCTGAGTGGTGTGGTTATATCAAGGAAGGGATGCCATACACAGGGACCTTGCTAACTCAAACAGTGGGACCTTGTGAACCTAATGAGGTTCAGTATAATGAGGTTCAACAAAGCAAAGTGCAAGGTTTTGCACCTGGGTCGTGGTAATCCCAGATATGTATACAGAGTGGGAGAAGAACTTGAGAGTAGCTCTGCTGGGGAGAATTTAGGGGTCCTGGCTGACTTACAGCTTAACATGAGCCAGCAGTGTGTGCTCACAGCTCAGGAGGCTGATGGTATCCTGGGTTCCATCAGAAAAGGAGTGGCAAGGAGGGAAGGGAATTGTCCCCCTCTATTCTGTCCTCATGGGGCCCCCAATTGCCATCCAATTCTGTGGGCCCCCACCACAGATAAGATGTAGAGCTGTTGGAGAGGGTCCAGAAGAGGGCCATGAGGATGATCCAAGGGCTGGAGCACCTCTCCCTTGAAGATAAGGTTTGAAGATAGGGTTTGTTCAGCCTGGAAAAAAGAAGGCTGAAACGGAAACTTGAGGACAATCCTCACTTGGGCTGGGATTTTCTAAGCTAGAAGTTCTTTGCTCTGCTTTTTCCTGGAACTTGTATGACTTTAATGCCTTAACTGGGACCCTATCCTTTTTTTTTTTTTCCTTTGGAAGTATTTCTATAGTCAGAGAAAGGTGCGCCATAAATTCCTCCTCTAGTTGAGGACTACTTTCTAGTAGTTCAGAATCTTCTACAGAATTAATATATGTCAGACTATCAGAACACCGTAGTCTGTTCTCTAAGAGAAAGTGATTTTATTATTATTATTATTATTGATTATTCTACTAACAGAAAAGACTTGAATCCGGGATTAATTTCTGTGGCTGCTATGGATATTTTGTAATAAACGGAAGCAGGATGAGCAGCTCAGCATCTGCCGCTCCAGTCAGGCTCAGGTTAGGTCCTTACCTGGCAGTCACACTGCCTCCTGCAGTTCCATTCAGCGTTCTTTGAGCGAACCAGGCAGCGTCCTGCTGGGCTTTGGCATTAAACGTAAAGCCCTGGTGTCATTACTGCTGCAGTGCTCGATTTCCCAGTCACTGTGTGGCAGCACTGCTCCACGCATCGCCTGTCTGCAGCCTTCAGCTCGCAGACCAGCGCAGCGATCAAAGCCCTTTTGTCACTGGACCTCTACCCGCTCCTCTTTATTTGCTGTTTTTCTCTCATCCTCCCCACGCTCATTTTTCATCCTTCATTGTCCCCACTTCTGAGGCATTTAAGCGATTCATATTTCCCTGGCTTTAGCATTAGATTTTTCTCATGTGCCTTCCGATTATGAGATTCTTAAGATGGAGCAATGATCAGAACTGTGAAATACGTGGGCTGTGGTAACAAAAAGAAGGCATTCATTCCTGTCCTAAGAATACATAACTTTTGTTTCTGGATTTTGATACTTAATCTTGCAAGGCTCCCTAAACACAGTAGAGCTCTGTTCTCCTCCCGAGGGCTGGTCAGTGCCTGCATCAAGTGCTCCCAATGCCTCTCAGAGCTGCCTCTCCCCTCTGTGGATTGCACAGGGAGCCAAGGGAAACCATTCAGATGCTGTGAAGGAAGACATAAATTGGAGCTGCCATTAGGGGCCCACAGCAACAGTTTGCCTAAAACCTCTCCCTCCTTGGCAAAAGCCACTTTGCTTGCTTGGCTTTCTTCCCATTCCGTTCTGCAAATAGCAGTTCTCACTGCAGAGTTACACCCTCTGCCCACCTCGTTCTCCCCTCTGCCAGAGACTTCTTCCCGTACTGAAATGCATTCAGTTTTCTGGACTCTTCCTGTTCACCTGTTTCCTGTCCTTTGGCCAGATTTCAGCTCTGTATTCTTTCATTCTTTTTCTTGTTTCTCTATAAAAGCCATTAGAGATACGTCATTATAACCAGGGAAAATGCTCATTTGTTTTCAATGGAGTGGGACTTCCATCTGATAAGAATACCGACATATTTCAAATGATTGTGATTTTTACAGACGTATGGGAGAAGCAACAGGATCTTAGTGGTTAAGAGTTCCTATGGGCACTAACAACAGAGCCAAAAGTTTCATGGAGATAACACTTGCCTTGGCTATACAGCTAGTGTAGTCACAGACTGAATTCAGTGAGAAGCTGTAGTCTATCAGTACTAGATGGGGCTGGAGGGGGAACTTACTTTCAGGTGTCCTCAGGAAAAACATTTCTTGCAAGGGGCTTAACCCCTTGCAAGGCAACTTAACCTGCTGTACATCTTCCCTGCTTTGTGCTGTGTCTAATTTCCCCCCCGACATCCTACGTGCACGGTGCTAGGGAGAAGATGGAAATGGGGACCTCAGCCCCCAGTGCTGAGACCCAGCCCTAATGCTGGAGCGAGGGCTGTGATGTTGGGCACCTGATATCCCACCAGTGCCAACTGGAATGATGTGGTCCAACCTGGTGCCTCCAGTGCTCTAAGCCTGGAACTGCTGTGCTGTTATCTTCGCGAGGCCACACATGTTAAATTCACAGTGTGTTGGCACTAAGAAAGGGGTGAGTGATTCAACACAGCTGTTTGATATTGTGGAGAAACATCCTGTACCTCTCTGTGTCAAAGTGCTGATGGTTCCTGTTTCCAGGCAGAAGAAATATTAATACATAATGAGCAAAGAAAATGATTCTGTGTTTAGAGAATACTAACTCACAAATTAAAAGAGACAGTTTTAACAGTAAAAGGTTATTTTAGTTTTAATTCTGAAGGAAAAAGAAGCTGCAGTGAATTCTGATGTTTGCCAGTCATGCCGACAGAGAGGCTGGGAGAGGAACTGAAAGATTTTTGGACAGTTTTTGCTGGGAAGAACAAAAAGGCAGAAATAAATGCTTGCTCTGAGGACTGAGATCCACAGCTGTCCATCTCGAGTCAATGAACAGCATGATGTGTCCACAGCTCAGAGCCAGGCACAGCCCTGCTCCTGCCCCATGAGGAGCTCAGGACATGGAAGGAAACTGAGAACATAGTGAGTCTGGATACGTGTCAAATGAAAGCATTGGAAGAGAGGGGATTTTAGATAAGGGGAAACTTGTGTTACTGTTCAGTGCAGTACTGAATTCAAATCTGTAGGAAACAGTCATTACAGGTTCTGTTGCTGAAGATACAACTGGTATTGCTTTGTCCCTTGCGCTCTGAGTCCCCTACAACTCCCCCTCTTACTCCCCTACAACGCCTCCACTTCTCCTGTCATTTTGTCTGTTAATTGAGCAGCATGTGCTGTGATGTGAAGAATGCACTTGGTGGCAGGTCAGGGACTGCAGGTGACTGCTAAGTGAGGTCTGCAGCTTTTCTCCTATTAGGTGCCATCATCTGTGCCTCTCTTCTGTATCCAGCCGTCAGTGTTCTTAAGACAGGTGATACTGAAGATCACAGCAAACTCTAACCTGCTGTCAGATGTAACAGGAGACAAGTGGAATGATCATATTCCAAAGGGAAGCAGGCTAAAATAATGCCAGTTACCTTTAAAATCATGTTGTTGTTTTCATGGAGAATACCCTCTCACAACACAGTCACACTATAGTGTACCAGTGATACTCATTACCATGCTGCTGCACTATTGAGAGCTGAGCTGATGAGCACTGGAAGATTCTTAACATGGCAGTGAGCTTGTCAATGAACGTTATAATGAACTATTCACATTATTGATTCATTAGAGGTCAGTGAATTTTAAACAGCCAACCAGCTAATTTACCTTTGCTTTTAGTTTCACTTTTTCATTCTACTTATATGAGAAACTTTTGCTTCGGTTCCACAAGCAGCAGCAGCACACTGATTTCCCCCCTGTTCTCATCAGAGGCAAGGAAATCAAATCCTTCCCCAGTTTACACCCTATTCAATCCCATTGATATCAATTTACTTAAATCTAGCATTTTTCCAGTGAGATCTGTACGGTATGCAAAAGATGGGGATTTGGCTAGATATGTTTAAAATAATGTAATTTATTCTCTCTTATTTTAAAACATGACTATTCACATTTCTCCTTCATAACTATTGATGTGTTTAATTCTCGAGGTGGCTAAAAAAAAAGGGGCCATTTCTAGCTGGCAGTGGATTTAAATTCCAGGTTTTTTCTTATTATTTCATAGAATCATAGACTGGCTTCCTCCTTGCCCTATCCCTATTCCCCGTGTGTTTCAGTGCTAAGTGCATGACCTGTGGTTCTGGCACATTCAGCTCTAGGAACCTGGGCACCTCAACTGCTACTCAGCAAAAACCTTCATGGAGATGAACAGCATGTATGTGGACATCTGGGGTGAAACAGATATGTTGATACAAATTGATTGTTGCTGTAAGGTTTTTCAGGTTCTTCACGTTTTGCATGAAAATACAAATTTGGCTGTTAACAGTGGAATGAGGTTTCATTTTAATTGCTAAGGACATGAAAAGATCTGCCTTGCAGGGCAGGAAGGCTTCATTTTCAGCTTTTGGGTGTGCAGCGCTAATAAAATCTGTGTAATCTCAGGTCTGAGCAATTACAGAGATATCAGGAAGGTAAATAATGGCTATTACATATGCCTGAGAAAGGATGTGTTCCTCCATACAAGACACTCTAATTCCTGCTCCAAAAAAGCTCAAGCCTGGAGAAAGCAGCTTGATTTACACACACACAGGAGAGGCAGTGATTTGAGTAATAAACATGTTATGCATTATTTTGGTGACGTGAGACTGCTTGTGAGAATGTAAATGGAAAAGAGAGAGGAGAAGAGATAATAAGGAGTATCAGCAGTATCAGGAGTGGAGCGAGGCTGATGGAAAGACATTTTGAGGGCAGAGGCTGTAACAAACAGCCAATAAGCATGGGGGAAAGTCGAGCCCAAACTAGAAAGGTTGTGGGGATGGTTGTCACTCCTGTCTCTGCAGCTTCTCTCATGAGTTGCTTTATTCGCATTTGAGACTTGGCTGCACCAGAAAAGGGGTCTGCTGTCATTTTAGATGTCACCCAGTGCATCTGCTGTTTACTTATTTTTTCTGTCTCAAGTTTCTTTTCAAGCAGGCCAACTGCATATTATGTTTCAGTAATAGACTGAAAGTATTGTCCCAGATCTTTAAGTTTAGCACCTAAGACTAGCTAGCTACGGGCTAAACTAGAGCATGTCTAATGTTGGTTAAATCAGACATGGCTGCAGTTGGCCTCCTGATCATGTGGGACAAACACGGGTGTTCTGCTGTCCCTTGTTCCACTCCATCAGCTCTAGGCCACCTCAGGTGTTATCCTACACAGAGGGAGCTCTCATGTAACACACTGAGCTGCCGGTTTGTTTCTTCCATCTGCTCGTGTCTCCTAATGCGGGGATTAGAATTTGCCTTGAGGAATCCCCATTTTCTTCTTATAGCTGTGCTGATTCACCATTGTGGGGGGTTCAGGCATGAGAAATGTAGCAGCCTGTGATCATACCCTGCTCATCTGTACCCCTGCAGCTTTGCTTATTGCTATCAGAACACCGACGTGCATCCAAGGGGGTGGTTTGGCCCTGTTTAGATTATCAGATCTGCATAGCGTGATATTGTTCAGAAATAGATTCCTGGCTTTACAAGCCTGTTACTATGATTAGGAGTAGGACAGGCTTTTGACAAAAGAACTCCTCTCTTCATATCCTTGAGACCTTCTAGTTATTTCATACTTGACAGCTGGAAACCAAACCAAACAAAATCAAAACTCATGTATTTTCTTTGTACAGAGAAGTAATTTGTATCTGCCTTCAGTCCAAGCGGCAGAATAGACCAAAAAGTGGCGTTTTTTTTCCCTCCTTATTCCTTTGATCTAAACAATTTCTATCCCAAAAGGAAATAAAACAATGTCTGATCCTGCTTAGAAATCTGAAAAGAAGAATATACTGCTTTAATACATTGTAAAAATCAATACAATTGCTTAGAATCTTTAGGTCTAGCTGATCCAGCTGGAGGGTAGGAGAATGCGGTTGATGAGCCCATCTCAGTATCCCCTCCAGCTATGTTTTCTATGATAAGGTGATGGAGAAGTGGACAATTATCAGCAATATCCAGTGTGAACACAGGAGCAGATTTGGAGTGCTGCCTGATTACAAGGCATTTGTCTCACACTCATTGTCATTGTATGAGTGTGCCTTAATGGGCACTGAAAACATTTAGTTACAGGGTCTGTCTCTGGCAGAAGGAGATTGTGGTGCTGATGTTTTCCTCTACAGTACCAAATGCTGAGCTTTAGTGCTACACAGGCACGTAGCGTCATCAGCTGAGGGCATCAGAACCCAGCAATCCCTGATCTTCATTTGCAGCAGAAATACTAAGAATCATTAAGATTAATTCTTAACTGAAAGTATCAACCATACAGCGGATTTCAAGACGAGGTAAACATCTTTTCAGTAAGGATGAATGATCGCAAAGTGTATTTTATCTACTCAAAAACAGATAATCAGCTTGAACTGTGAGAACAACAAATGATCCTGATCTACTTCTAAAAAGGCAGATCCTGTTCTGTCATCTGAACAGCTGAGTAGGAGGTATGTATATATTTAAAGACAAGAGACCAGACACACAGAACAGATTCCTGTTTGGCTCTTATACTGGTATTTACTTAATTCTCAATGCACCTGAGACTGTATTTTCTAAACCCTTTGCTCCTCATCAAAGTTATTCAAATCTGACTTTTAAACCTGTGTTTCTACAAAGTTGGCTGGGAGCAAATTCATTTACCTAACGTGATGGTTAGGCTCAGCACGCAGATTAAGATGCCTAAATTTAGGTGTCTGCACGTAGGTGTTTATTTGTGAGCAGGCTGTCGCAGCTCCCACTGCAGACAGTGGAGGTACCTGCATTTGGTTAGCTTAATAGCTCTCGGGATTCATTGAGTATTGATCAGATCACCATTATCTGTAAAGGCAGCTTAGACACCCAACTTGCATCTAAACACTTATTTGAAAACGTGTTATCAGGAGTATCGAAATGCAAATGGTATTTGAGCTCAGGTATCTATAAAGTAGACAGCTACATCTTAGCAGGTGTTTATTGAGTAGCTTCCCAGTATAATCAATGAAAAGCTGGTCAGTAGAGCTTAGAGCGTGATTAATCTTATCAAATAAAAGTGTCTGTTTTATAATGAAGTGAATCATGACCTGAACTCCTTTGTCTGGCTCTGCAGCTTCTATGATGGGAGCCCAGACACCTAGCTTGCACATAGACTCAGACATTGTAGACACTTAAGTTTGTGAGATCGGTCCAACCCAGGTGGCTACAAGATGATCAGATCATCTACTCCTACTTTCTGCACAGAACAGGTTGTGCAGCTGAGTTCAGCAGTCTCACAAAAAGGTGGTTACTGTGACCCCACTTACCTATGGCTTACTCTGAGTCTCTGCCCTGAGGCATGTCCAGGCTCTTCTTCCAAGTCTAGACAGAGAGCAATAATATTCCTTTCTGCACAGCACGGTGGGGCTCCCCAACTATCCCTCCTTCCATTCCCCAAGGAACTGGGGGAGGACTGATACAGAACGCAACTTTATTATGCCTTTATATCTCAGAACAAATGCTCTAGAATAAAACAATCAAGAAGTATCTGATGCAACCTGTGTGACAGATTTTCATGGTTGTATGGAAAGTCCAGGATGTATTTTAAGTGTCAAGCTGTATGTCATTCAAATAAGTAATACAATGGGTCGTTGGCCTTGTCAGAGGATATTTCTAAGTGCTCTGTATCATCCAGTTGTAGCGGAGAGACAATACAATGAACTAACTCATGTTCCCAAATGCACATTTCACCCTTTATCTTAACTCAAGTGGGAGCAGCACCTTGAATTTCCCATCACATCCCCTACTCCTAATTGAAATGCTTCAAATGTTTGGCTGGAAAGAGTGTATGCAGACCAGGCTCTGCCTGTGTGAGAGTTACAAAAACAGGATGTATTTTATTGACTGCTGTGAACGCAATGGTCAGGGGTCATTTTCATTTAAGACACTTTTTTTTTTTTTTTTTTTTTTCATGGTTTTCAAATGTATTTTGTCTCTTAAATGACAGTAAAAATAAAATGCATTCTTCTCATCATTTTTTCTTAAGTATCTCCTGGCAATTTATTGGCAGTCATTTGTTAAATCTTGCTGTCTCCCACTCTAGTAAATATGTCCCCGCTTGCCTTATTTCTTTTCTCAGGTTTCAGACTTATATCCCTCCAGTGTGAGGGCAGACCCTGGGTGCTTTTGAGTAATTAATAAGAAGACACTAACACCATACATTTTAATTTACTGGTTATTTTTTTCTGTTACTTCTGTTCTTCTTCATATGTCTTTCTAAAGTGAGAATTGGTAATGAGGTCTTCCTTTATTTAAGTGGCATGCTCTACTTTCCCCTTGTTTTTAACAACTCCCCAGCGAGGCTCTGCTTTGCCCTGTTTCATTCATCCCCTCTGAAGTTTTGAAAGTTCACTTCAGGAAGATTTCATAATAAGAACTTAAGGAAAATAATATAATCTTGCTTTAAAACACTTCCTTCCTCTGTTTTGCTGATGAATTACAACAATTCACAATACCATCTGGTCAGTAACTGGTATAGGACCTGTATTTTCATTGTTTCAGATGTGTTTGTTTTGGTTGCAGAGCACAAAGGGTGAGGATTCCCTTGGTGCTGTTTTGTGATCAGACAGATCCATTCTACAACATCACATCAAGGCTGGCCAAACTTTTGGAACCGGGCTGCAAACAGCTTTGGAAAATGATCAGTAGTCTCACAGTGAATTGGAGTATGAGTCCTGTGGCGGAGAGCAAAATCCAGAACAGGAGTTTTGCAGCTTGAGCCATTTTCTAAAACCAGAGAAGAATTTGAAGAAATCCAACGTTCTCCTGCTTCAGTGGACTCTGTAGGAATTTCCTAAGCTCATAGGTCAAGTTCCTGTGGTTTTTCTTTAATTACTGATTTATTGTAACTCAAAATAGTGGACGTATAGCCAGTCAAGAAGATTTTGTGAGCTCATTTAATTTGCTTGTCTGCTGTTAAAAAGACTGTGAAAATGCAGAATTAGCCAAAACAGTCTCTAGTGATTATGGGTTTCCTTTCAGCCCTCGCAGTGAAGTGAACGTTGTCTTCTCAATTACAGCCCTTAGCCATAGAAATACACTGTCTGTCCCATGAATGGATGCTAATCTTTAGTGTCACTGCTGCTCCCACCACAACCTTGCTGACCTACAGCACGTTTGGTGTTCATTTTTTGATACAGAACTTTTGATCAACAGCTTTTTCACACAAGCCGTGACCTGATAATAAGAAATAAAGGTTAGCTTCACATTAATGGCATTGGGAGTAAAGATCTTACAATTTATTTTTAGTCCCCCATACCATTCTAGTCCTCTGATGAAGATTCCTTAAAGCAAATGCTCAACATGTGGCATTTTCCTACATGTTGTCTCTTTTATGTGGGCTCAAATAATTTCCACGTGAACTACAGCATATCGTAAAGCTGTGTCATATTCTTTTAATTTTTACACTGAAGGGTTTCAAATGGAACCTAACATAATTAGATTACAAGTAATCTCTTCCCATTTTGATCCCATTCTCAAGCGTGT
The DNA here is from genome assembly GCA_035772895.1 of Perdix hodgsoniae. NCBI lineage: Eukaryota > Metazoa > Chordata > Aves > Galliformes > Phasianidae > Perdix > Perdix hodgsoniae. The sequence continues at coordinate 27,644,771 of JAPSGF010000006.1, forward strand.
TTGCAAAGAAGCTTACTCGAGTCTTAGATGCACAACTTTAAATCGTACTGACGGTGATGAATAAAAGAAGCACACTCCTATGAAAACATATTGATGTTTAGGACAAAACCTCAGGAGTTTATCAAGTAAAACACGTATCTCTGTTGGCAATGCCTGTTTTCAGAAGCATTAAAAACCTTGACATGTTTTTTAAAACTTCTGCACAAAACCTGTAACACGTAGTTTCAGAGTCCTTCCCTATCCATTTCTCCCATTTCTCCCCTGAATCAACACTAACCCTTATTAATAGCTGCTTGTAACAGGGTTCCCAAAGAGATGGCACAGTTTCTATTAAGGTGTCAGCCTGCAAGATAAACTGCAGTTCAGAAGTATTTTCAAAGAGCCATCACCTTCCTGCTAGTATATTAAAAGAGATTATGCCTTGCCAGAGACAGCAAGCCTTGTCAGGTCAGAGCAAAACAACATTTTAAGCCGATTGACTCATATATCTCAAGGCATGTGTGTCCTTGCACAAATTCACTTTCGCCTCAACCCAGTATTTAAGAAAATCCACCTTTAATGGTGTTGATCGATCTGAAGTGTACTTGTATTGAACCCTGCATATTATTTTGAGGCTAGGGATGGAGCAAAAACTCCAAATATGATAGTAAATTATTGGATTATGAGAAACTTTTCTTTAAGGGAAAAAAAAAAAAAACCTTTTATTTGATGTTAAGTGCCTCATCTTCCCTAAAACTCTTCTTTGCATAATAATTTTGTGACAGGATAAAGCTTGTTAGCACTCCAGAGGCACTCGCCAAAGGTTTTTGAAGACTCACACTGCTCTACAGTGTAAAGCTGGCTTTGTTTGCCACAGCTGAGGGCTGCCTTCAGTAACAGCAGCCTCTGACAGTCTCCCTGTCCTGAAAGTCCTGCAGCTTCTTTGCAGGATGAAATTGGGCAACTGGTTCCTAGTAAGGTCTGGTGTAAACACTGGCCTCAGCAGAAAGTGCACTTTCTTCATCAGCCAGGAATCTGAATTGCCCAACAGTCCCCGTATTTGGGCACTTACTGCCGGTCATGTGATGGCCCCACCGTGGGAAATGAGCTTGGATGCCTGCTGGTGTTAAACACCCTGAGAGAGCTTGGCCAACCTGCAGTTGGCCCATCCATCCTTCTTATGCCTTTGGGCTTGGCTAGGGAAAAAATGAAGGCATAGGACTTCCACTTTCCCTGGCATGCTATTTCTGTAGTTAAAGCTTTATAGGTATGCTTCATGCTGCTTTCACCTGAACAGGAACTGCCCGAACCCAGACTGTGTCATGGCAGAGGTGCAATAACATGCATTAAAACATCCCCCATTTTGTGTTGCTCTATACACATTCTATATAATGTGGAAGAAAATACTGTAAATACCACTCTGTTGGAAAAAAAAAATATATATATATATATATATATTGATTTTCTATAAGGAGCTTTACTTAAACAAACTGAATATATTTCTTCTCCATCAGACATTTACACTTCTCTATCTGCTTATTTCAGCAGTAAATGGAAAAGGTCATAAACATTTAACTTTCACACTACCTTAGACAAGTAATTACACCTTTTGCAGAACCCGCTATTACAGCTCAGAGCATCTTCACATTTTACTACATGCTCCCATTTTCATTTGCTTGTAGCTTTATGAGGTTTTTGTATTTGCTGGTGTCTAAAAAACGATGCTATTCCTGTTAATTCTGGGTTACTTCTGGCATTCTGGTGGTTACACGTGAATGATATAAACTATATTGGTGACTGTGCTCTGAAAACTGACTATAGAAGTATCATGAGATTCCCATTCCTTGTCTTAATGTGACTCTACAGTAGATCTTCATAGTTTACAAAAACATATTATTCCAATCATCTTCCAACTACTGTCTGGAAAACCACGCTCAGGCACACAAAAGATGAAGCTAATGTTTTGTTTTGTTGTGCAGTATTGCCTGTAAGACTTAATCTTCTGTCTGCTAATCTGTTCCTTTTCCTTCTCTGTTCTGACTATATTCTATCTTTCTTTGGTTTGAAAAGTAAATTATTTGAGTGTAGCTTTTCTTCTTCCTTTTCAAATCCTATCCCTCCTGCTCTGAGAGCAGGATCAAATCTGGTTAATAAGAGTCTAGCACTGATTCATGAAAACACCCTGATTTCATGTTTCAAACCCATCATAAAACCACACCTTCTTCAGGCTTTCTAATTTTTGCATTTTCTAAATGAAGCCATTTTGCTCAGTCTCTTATCTAGTCAATCTAGAAAGGGATCTCAAGAAGGTTCTACTACAAGGTATATACAGGTAAGTGACACATTTTTGGTATTGTGATGTTTTTCAATGTATTGGAAAACTAGTTGGTATTAAGGAGACAAAGTTGTAAAAAGTTGTAGTATGCCACTGTATGGTACTTTGTTCTATTCTATGTGTACTTATGGATAACTAAAGAATAGTGAAAGCTAGATCAACCTTTCAACAGGACAGAAAGAAATGAATTATTGAAGCAATGGGAGGAACAAGACAGAAGGTGACGAGCGGAAAAAGGCAAGAACATGCCAGAGGAGACAGAAAATTTGGGGAAAAAAAAGAAAGGGATGAAGAAAATCTCTCTTGACAGACAGAGGGGACAGAAATAGCCCCTTTCATCAGGCAGGGACAGAAAGCACTGTATACATTCCAACCTGATTCACATGGCAGGAGCTGCCAAAAGCAGGAAGGGAGGCTTGAATCAATGAAATTTGATCCTCAGAAAACAAAGAGCTGGTAGGCAATGGGACTGAATGAGGGCAAGAGAACAATCCGAACCAAAAGAACAGAAAACAGTATTTTCAGCAGCCAGAATTACAGTGAAGTGCAAACCCTCCTGCTTAGAGTCAGACTTCCATCCCTGAATTTAACACGTCTCTTTCTCAGTACAGTGCAGTGTTTCAATACAAGGTGGGCTGAAGCTGCCATGCACGTACAGACAAACTGCTGCCTCAATCATTGGTTCTGCAGAACTGGCTGATACTGAGCTCCTGTAAACATCGATGATAAGATCAAGCAAGTGACAGACTGAAAGTCACACCTGAAACACAGTCAGTCACAACTTTCATTTTGGGGGAAATAAATGCAGGCAAAAGCAGCAGGTGGTATAGCAGCTGAGTATATCTAATCTTTTAAAACACTGATGTTCTTTACCACATTATACTGGAAAGAATAGCCATCTGGCACCTATCGTTCTTAGTCCTATAAACACTTCATATCAAACCAGATATTTTGAGTGACATCCTTTGTAATGATTAGAGTAGATTTTAGAAGTCACAGGCCTCAAAGGTGGAACTCTGAATTTGAGACTAAGAGAGGCTTGTGTTTGCTTGGATACCTGCAGGATCAGAGCCACTCACTCTCTAGGGGACACAACTGTGCATAAATGGTTTGTAATCTGAGTGACACAGAAAAAACATCAACTCGTGTGCCTTAACAGTGATCTGCAAGCAGAACTGGAAATGCCTTACATGACAGAAAAGATGTCAGTCTTACTCCACAGAAGCTAAGCCAAGCCATAGCACAAACACAATTTGAAAAAGGAACAGTCCAAAACCAGGTTTTCAAATTATTTTTAATCCAACAGACTTCCACTAATTGCTTTCATTTGAGTTAGGAGGATGCATGATTCTGTAAAGTCAAAGTCAAGCTCTTCAGAGCAGCACTTGTGTTCTTATGTGAATTTTAAAGTTTTGCCTAAAGGAGGTTAGGCTCCATAGCAAAGCATTGTGCTTCAAAACTTTCAGGCACTTCAAGTCTATGTTTGCCAATTCCAAGCCTAGGTCTTTATTTTCAAAGCCATTGGCATTCCAAAACTTTGCTCTGTCAGGGCTTACCGCTCTATTATGACTTGTCATGCTGTTGATAGTAGAAGACATAGTGCTATTGGGATTGTGATCACCAGCCAGACACACTGGGAGAACCTGAATAGTTTTTCACCCAAAGTGACATCATATGCACACTGCCTGCTGAGCTGAGTGTATTCTGAAAAGCTGTGAAATCTCAGAAGGAATCTTGAGGGGTCATCAAGTTCATTCCGTTGTCCCAATGCAAGATTCAAATCACACAAGGCTGATTTAGCTAGGAATCTATTGGTATCATAAGGGCAGATAGTTAACAGAACTTGAAGACAGAGAAATTTATTTCAGTAAGACGTTGCAGTTGGTTCCTATAATCCTGTGCATATGCTCTATGTTCTGCTTCATTTTTTTTAAATGGTGTTTTACTGAAGAGAGTGATTTTCATAAGCTTCATAGCTAAAAACAAACAAAAGGCACAGCACACTGAGAAATAACTGCTGATGAAAATCTCATATTTTTTTACATTAGGAATTCTTATACTCATTTGAAGTTCCGTAGGTAGGACTGTGATGTTTTAGTGAATAGGATACTTTAAAATGGAATGTTAATACTCTGTTCTTTTATCAATGGCTCCGTGATACTGCTGCCAAGTAATGTCAGTGGCTGTGCAGAATGCTCAGCATCTTCTGCAGTACATCTACCCTAAGTGCAGCTCTGATGTGATGAGCTGCTCATTGTGAGGTGTCATTTGTGAGTATCTTCACTTCTATGACTCCAGTTGCAACCGTAAGTGGTTAATACAACTTCGGAGCTTAAACACAGTCCAGGTCATCTTCTGAGGTTAATCACTAAGCATTACCTCTCATCAACAGATATACCAGCTCAGAATATAATTAAATGAAAAATTCTAGACTGTAACATACATGTGAGCACAAGCCCAAAAGAAATCCAAACATGCACTACATGTCAAGTTCACACTCAGCAAGCAAACTGCAGCTTTTGCATTTAAAGTACAAATGGACTTGACCCAGACAGGTTTTCTACCACACTGCTCATCCTACCTATGAACATAAAAGACAAATCAATGGCGTACGAAATCACTTGAAGCTGTGCTGGGGCTGATTGATGAGTTAGATGAAGGACTGCTTTTGAGGCCTGCACAGAGATGTCAGTGCAGTCACCTTGTTAACAGGTGTCAAAAACTTGCAAGAGACACACTGAGATTTACCTGCTTGCTAAGGCACAGTCCTACATAGACGCAGGCAACGTCTCGTGCACGTCCATGAAATGCCACGTAGATTTTTAAGCATTATAAATAATAATGATACAGATTCCTCAGACTAAGAACTATAATAAAAATGGAGTGTTGCTGGTGATGATACTGCCGGATTTGTATGTGGGAGTAGTGATAAAACAAGTAGGATATCACTGTCAGCCACTTGGCAAACTGTGATTTTAGAACTGTTCCACAGCCTAATTACAGTATTACAACAGGAAACAACGAGCATATGGGGAAAAAAAAAACAATGGTGTATAGTTTGTGAATGTATGCAATAGAGATGAGATGGTTTAGATGAAGCAAAGAGATCCCCGTGCAGGACATTTATCTTAACTAATTAGCCATTCTGGGAGGAAAGAAATCCCTAGCTTGAGGAAAGCTAAGTACGTTTTTATTTCTAACAGCTTCTGAAGTTTTAAAAAAGACAATTAAGACTTTAAATTTGAATGATTCAGATACAACCTCAATATTTCTCTTGGGATTCTGGGGATACTGACAGGCTAGTTAATCACAGTGACTTTTTGAAATGTATTATAAAGCTATAAGTGATTTCTATTTTTTAATACACTTCCTCAGCACAAGAAAAGAAACAAAGCAAAACAAAACAAAAATTTAGATAAGTGATCTCACCGCTTTTAGCCATTTTCTCCTAAATGAAACAAATGTCAAATGCTACCATGCTCATGTATGCATGCTCCAGATTTGCTAGATTCACAGAAATCACAAGGTCTGTTAGCATGGGTATTTGCCAGATCAGGGGATGCCACTTAAAGGTTTTCCAGAAATAACGCTGTTTCAGCTATGTTTCCTCTAGAATCAGAGAGAGGACAAGAAGTTTATTAAAAGTGGCAATTATCTGCAGAGAAGATTTATTGATCTTAGGCTAACCAGTCAATAATTATTCAGCTCATCTAATGTACTTTGAAATAATGGAGTACTGCATTCACCAACTTGCCATGAATTGTTCTTGCATTGCAAGCTTTTGTAAAAAATAGCATCAGAAGTTCAGCGCCCCACAACTCATAGAAGTGCTTGTTTTGAAGAGTTTAACTTTAGTAGACTGTACTAAATTCCTTGGTTATTATTTGAACATAAAGTTTGTAATTATAGAATCATAGAACTGTTTGAGTTGGAAGGGACCATGAAAGGCCATCTGGTCCAATTCCCCTGCAATGAACAGGGTCATAAACCATTAGGTAGGTGCTCAGAGCCCCGTCCAGCCTGACTTTGAGTGCTCCCAAGGACAGGGCATCCATCACTTCTCTGGAAAACCTATTCCAGTGCCTCACCACCCTTGTCACAGAAAAACCTTCTTCCTCATGCTCAGTCTAAATCTCCCCTCTTTTAGTTTGAAAACATTTCCCCTCGTCCTGTCACCACAGACCCTGCTAAAAGAGTCTGTCCTCTTCCTTTCTGCAGCCCCCCTTTAGATACTGAAAGGCTGCACTCAGGTCTCCAAGCTGAACAGCCCCAGCTCTCTCAGCCTGTCCTCGTAGGAGAGGCGTTCCATCCCTTGGATCATTTTTGTGGCCCTCCTCTGGATGCCCTCCAACAGGCTGTGTTGTTACATGAACACAGGATTACTTAATATACTCTAAACATTTACTGAATGTTGCTTTCTTTTCTACCATTCCTGGATGTCACATTTTAATTACTGTTTATTTTAATCTAATGCTTCTAAAGTGAAATCACACTACGTCACTACTTCAGATTCCCTTGTAACCACAATGGTTTTCTTTTTACACCGAACCAACCGCTTTCTGGTAATGACATCACTGGAGATGTCTCACATCCTCCAACAGCTGTTTGTCACATTTCTGTGCTTCTTCCCTTCTGGTTTTGTTCGTAACAGAGATGAGCGCCCCATGCAAAGCACAGCCGTGCATATGGATGTGTTTCTTGTGCGTGGTGAGTGGGAGGACTGCGGCATGGGAGCTGCCTAAGGAAGAGGCAGGGTTGGGATCAAAGCTGTCCCTCCAGCCATGCGCTAGAATGGCCATTGCGGTCTGTCCCTTTATTTCCATGTATGAACACCAGCCATCCAGCTGCGTTTCTACCTTCCAGCACCTAGTGTCTGCGTGCCAGAAAACTGAAAAAGGATCGGGGTTTTAAACACGAGGGTCTTAGTAGCTGTGATGGAGAGGATGAGTCCCACCTGCTGCTTTTCCCCCGCTACCACAGAAGCAAGGCGCAGACCCAGCACAGCGCCAATGGAGGCGGGTGCAGGACTTGGCCCTGGAGCCAGACACACGAGTCCCGTTGGGCGCCCGACGGCAGCCCCAGGCTCGCCGAGGCACGGCTCCCTCAGCCCCGTCGCCAACCCGCCGGCGCCGCGCGGCCCTCGTTGGGAGCCCAAGATGGCGGCGGACGCAGCGAGGAGCGGGGCCGGACGGGGCGCCCGGGCGCCTCGCTGTGAGCGCAAGATGGCGGCGGCGGCGGGCCGGGCCTGTGGGACGGCGCCGGGCGGGGAGGGGCGGGGGCGGGCAGGGTTTCCATAGCGGCGGTCGCCGGTGTCACGCCGGGGCACTTCCTGGTTGGAGGCCGCCGCTCGTGGGGCAGCAGAGCGGGGAAGCGGCGCTGAGGGAGGAGGCGGACGGAGGCCCCGGGAGGAGGGAGAAGAGGAGAGAGGAGAGGAAGGCGAGCAGAGGTGCGGGCGAGGCGGCCGTCGTGCGGCCCCCGGGTCGCGGCTCGGACCCTTCCGTTCCCGGGGCGCTGTGCGGGGGAAGCGCCGCGTCGGTCCCGTCCGTGAGGCGGGCGGGGGGAGCCGAGTTCCTAGAGAGCTGAGGGGAGGCGGGCGCAACCATCCTCCGCCGGGAGGGGGGCCGGGCGGGGCGCACACCCTGCAGCCGGGAGGTGGGAGAGGCGGACGCCGGGCTGCTCCGGGCGGTTCCATTTCCAGCGCGGGGGTGTGCGCTCGTGGGGGGCTCTGGGGAGTCGGCCGAGTCGAGTGTGTGCGCTGGGGCAGTGCGAGGGGAGCCTTGCCGGCGGTGCCCCCCGGTCCCTTTGTAAGCTCGGAGCGAGGCGCTGGCGCTGCCCCGGGGGGGGGGGGGTTCTCCAAAGAGGGGCCGTGTGGGAGGGGGGCGTGCCGGCCCCGCGCTGCTGCGGGATTGGGGCTGTGGGCTCGGGGGTCGCTGCTGTGGGTTGAGGCTTCTCGATGCTCCCCTCCCTGTCAGGTCGAGGCCGCTGTATGGCTGCTGGCGGGAGCACGGAGGATTTGGGTGTTTTACGCTGGTTTTAATCGGACCTCCGGGCGCTGGTGCGTTTCGTACCTGCGCCCTCCTGTGCTGTTTGTGAGGCTTCAGCTGAAAGGCAGCAACCTGAGAGGCAGTGGGTCCGCAGCCCCGGGTGCTTCGCCCTGCACAGCCCTCTCTTCACCTTCCATCCCCGCAGGGACTGCCAGCAGAGCAGCCGGTTCCCCATGTTGTGTTTCCCTCTGCGAGGTGGTCTGCAGGAAACCACCCAAGGTTTGTCCTGGGCTCTGTCCCTGGGCAGGCAGAGCCAAGTGCTGACATAACAGCACCTCTGCCCAACTCCTGTGGAATAACTTTCCGAATAATCACTTTCTCTGTGCAGCTCTCAGTTTGGAGCAGGGCTGCACAGAAGGCAGGCTGTTAGCACGGCCGGTTTCTGGCTTTTTTGTTGCTTTAAAGTGAGACGAAACTGAGTCTGTCAGCCTTGTTCACAACGAGGGTGTTTCGTGGAGGATCCGTTCAGTCAGAACACTCCTCTTAACGAATTGCTCGGTGTGTTATCTTGGGAGCTGCTGTGTGACAGCCGAAACTCAAACTCGTGTGTACTGCGGGCAGCGGCCAATCAGCAGTGCCTGAAACTGAGGCACTTTGCTTTGTAGTGTAAATATTCCTGCTCTGAACAAAGGAGTGGGTGTGCCGTGTGCTGTTTCGTTTGTACCTCTGTGTGCTTCCTCGTTTGCGGCCAGTCCCTGGCTTGGTGGAGCCTCTTAAGTAGTAGAATCATAGAATGGCTTGGGTTGGAATGGACCTCAGAGATCATCTTGTGCTCGTGCTTTGTGAATGTTACATTCTTGCTGTCGTGGGCATGGTGCTGAGCTAGGATGTTGGGAAGCCAGGTGCTATGTTTGGAATTTTTATTATAATTATTATTATTTTGTTAATAGCTGCGCTGTTACATGGTTTAGTCTTGCTTCTTTGTAGCTTCTCTTAGCTGAAATTAATTCAGCCTGGTTGCTGTGTGGAGTATTTAGTACTGCCTTTTAAGAAGCTGTTCCGCTGCCCTCTGTGTGTACAGTATGGAAAGCAGTCATTCCAGACATACTGTTGGCAACCCAGCTATCTACAAAACCTTAAAGCATGCTTCTGAAATCTCTGGCTTTGTTTTCTTTGGGGGGCAGTAATGCTTTGCTTTAAAGAAGAAAGTAAATAACAGCAGAATACTGCTTTTTGCAGGCAGGCTGTATTTAGGCTATTTTATCATTGACATGTTTGGTTGTATGATGGTCCTTCAATTTCTGTATCTTGGGAATTGGGGGATGTAAATCTATAGCATAAACTCCTTAGTATCTAAGTTAAACAGATGCTACAATAATGTAATCACAGATGAGACTTGAATCCTTAAAATTCTTTTCACTGGATACAATCATTGTGCATGAAGTTACAGTGTGCTATAATTTACTTTCTTTCTGGTTTGCATTCTTTATTATGAGACAGAATACTTGTTAAAAAGGAGACCTGACGTTAGGTGTGGGAAAACTGAATACATTTCTAGTGTGCTCAAGTTTGTGAAGAACTTCTCCAACCTTGGGCATTCCATTCAAACCTTAGTTAAAATGCTGATCGTTTTGCTACCATGGCAGTTGAGCAGTGCTAAGGGCTATTAAATGTCTTGTTAGTAGATGAAATACTGGTTTGGATACAAGGGTTAGCCCTCCAGGAAAAGAGAAAGATCAAAGGTATGTGTGGAAGTTTTTTTTTTCCTCTCCATTTTTTGAATAGCCTTGCTAATTGCAAGAGCACATCAGCTTCTATCTTGAATAAAAGTGCAGATTTTCATGGTGATGTATTGAAGCAAGACGATCAACACACAGCAGTGGAAAGAAATAATGTTAATAGTATTAAGTCATGTTTGTGTACAGGAGAGAACGTGGTAAACGTTGACGTAAGTTGGGTTGTTGGTTAAGAGAGCAAAGTGAATCTAGTTCCATAACGCACATCCTTAAGAAAAACATCAATAGTGTATTGCAGTAGAATGTTCTGACTTCCTGGTATTTGGTTAATTTTGGTTAACTCCTGGCTCTCCAATACTGCTTGCTATCATTATACTCCAAATTACAAATTAAAATAAGAAGCTTTCTTTTCATTTCTATTTTTTTATTATTTTATTTATTTTTTGTCTTGTTTTCAAACAGTCCAAAAAAATGGCCTTGAGGAAAAATGCTCAAGTTACAAACAAGGGAAATATCATAAAACAAATATCCCTGCTGTTTCAATGAAGAAAAACTAGATTTATTGAGAAGTATTTACTGGCTACTAAGCAGATATTATCAATAGCTAAACAAAATATGCAGATACAGGCAGCAAGAACGTTGTGTACATGGGAGTCTGAATTGAAGTTGCTGAGATTTACTGAAACATTATTTTTTCACAGTTGCAATGTGTTTTTAGGCATATAGCTGCTAAGTTTAGGAATATAATTGAAATATTCTTCACTACTTGTTTCCTTAGACTCATGTGACTGGATTCTGTAAATGATATGATGGACGATTATGCTATCATTAATGTGGAGTGGTTTTCAGAGCTGATGTTTCGTTTTTCTCCATGAACAGCCTTTTCCTGTACGTACAAGCAATAAAATAGCACATAATGTGATGTCTCTGAGGCAAGGTTTGCTGAGCTTGTACTTAAAAACCAAGGTGTGACGATGCTGTAGGAAAAACACATTGAGTTGGAGATGCCAGTTGTTCAGTTGACTCTACGTAAGATAGAAGAACAGTTTGAGCACAAGAGGTGTATGGAACTCCATCTAGAAATGTTTTGGACCTGGGTGGAGGCCTCCTGTAACATTCATTTGTTGCTCTGAACATAATAACTGTAATTAGTCCAGTAAATGATTAAATGTCATGCAATTTATATTTGCTAATTTTGACATCAGTAATGAAAAGAAAACTGACAAGACTGCAGTTCTGATGACACATTTTAACTGGACACTTTATTTTTTATTAGACTATGTGTGCTTACATCTTTAATTTAGCAACTACTGTGAGAGTTGCTGGAGCCTGCAATTCAAACTGTTGTTCATCTCATGGTTGCACCATGTAATGGCTTTGTGCTTGTCTGGCTTTTTTTTTTTTTTTTTAATTTAATGTTAGTATACATGTTACTTCGTGTTACCATTTTTATTACCATAGATTCATTTGAATTGAAAGGGACCCCAATGGCCATCTGGTCCAACCTGCACTGAGCAGGGACACCTACAGCTGGATCAGGTGCTCAGAGCCCTGTCCAGCCTGACCTTGAGTGTCTCTGGGAACAGGGCATCCACCAGTTCTCTGGGCAACCTTTTCCAGTGCCTCTCCACCTTTGATGTAAAAACTTCTTCCATATATCCAATCTAAATCTCCCTGGATTTAGTTTGAAACTGGTTCCACTTGTCCTATCACAACAGACCATGATAAAGAGTCTGTCCCCTTCTTTCTTACAGCCCCTCTTTAGATACTGACAGGCTGCTCTCAGGTCTCCCCAGAGTCTTCTCTTCTCCAGGCTGAACAGCCCCAGCTCTCCCAGCCTGTCCTCATAGGAGAGGTGTTCCATCCCTTGGATCATCTTTGTAGCCCCCCCTCCAACAGGTCCACATCTCTCCTGTACTGAAGACTCCCCATCTGGATGCAGTTCTCCAGGTGAGGCCTCACCAGCACAGAGCAGAGGGGCAGGATCACCTCCCTTCACTTCCAGGCCATGCTTCTTTTGATGCAGCCCAGGATATGGTTGGCTTTCTGGCTCCCGTTAGGCACACTGCTGACTCACGTCCAGCTTGCCATCTACCATTAGTACCCAAGTGCTTTTCAGCAGGGCTGTGCTCCTTTCTCACATCCCCCACCTTGCACTGATAGCAGGAATTGCCACAACCCAGCTGTAACACCTTGCACTTGGATATGCTTAATTACATGAGGTTCACCTGGGCCCACCGGTTGAGCCTGTCTAGGTTTGCTTCCCCTGAATGAGCCTCTTTCCTACATTACTTTATCAGTGCAAAGAAATTGTAATTTTCAGTCTACAGTGTGCAGCATTACTGATGGCTTCCTTTTTGCTCTCAGGACTCTTTTTTCCTGCATGTTTTAGCAATTGATACAGCAGTCTTCTTGTGATGTGAATCCTGTCCTATGATACATCCTCTACTTCTCTGGCTGCAAATCTGTACGTGTTTTTGCTAAGTCACTCTGTAGGATGCTAAAGTCAGCTCTTTTCATGGTTGGTTTTTTTTTTTTGTGTGTATAAATTATTTTTATTTTTTAAGGGTTAAGAGATCAGAAGTGTTGAGACTTGAATCTGAGTCAGCAGAAGATATGATCTCGCTTGGCTGTCACAGGTGGTCAGGTTCAGCAAGTTCTAATTGGTTTGAAGAGAGGAAATAAGTCACATAATGTTCCTTAATTTACAGAAATTATATTTGTGTTGATATTAGAGGAAAACTCTATGGCATAATAGCCATGCTTGTTTCTTCTTTTAATCACAACTGCAATGAGAAGTTACTTGAATGTCACTTTTCTATCAGATTGCTTTTAGCAGCAGGATGGAGATTATGTAATAATGTTAAAAACATACCTGCTGTGCTATCAGTGTTGAAGATTAAGCCCTGTGTGTTTTCCCTCTGGGGAAAGCCAGGCCTGTTGTTAGTGAATCCACATCTGCCCTACTTAGGTACCTTTGTCTCATTTTGGTTAGATATTGACTGATCTGATGGTTTACTGTTAGTAGAAATCCTAACTTTCAGGTTTTGTTTCCAAGGAAGTTCTGGGTTCTGGTGCCAATCTGTATTATTTTTTTGTAAATTGGCTTGTACTTCTTCTATACCAATAAGTATGGTTTTCATTGCATCTTTTTGCTAGCTGAGAAAAACTCTACTGAAAGGAAACATGGCTTTGATGGTATTTTCAGTTACTACATCCATAGTGTAGTTTCTTCTGATCTTAAGAATGTCTGATATCTTTTGGAAGTAGTTATCTTTCAGGAACTAGTCCATGCAAACAAGGTTATAATTTGAATGTCAAAGACAGTATGTATGCATTTTGAGTTGATACTTCAGGATGTATCCATTAGTGTAAAGTTCCTCAATCATAACAAATACATCTGTGTTCCTTGAAAAAAACCAAAAACTGGGCTAGTGAAAAGATAATGGGAGAGTCTTTGTTACATATAGACGTGTTATTTATTTGAAGTTGAAAAGTGATTAGTCTCTTTATTTTCTTACCATTACCAGGACATGTATACCTCTGAGAAACCTTCTCCAACAAGATACCTTGCTTTGACACCTGGTTTGGATTACATGCAAAGAAGTTTCCAGTCATGAGTGAGTAAATTCCTTTATTTAAAAAAAAAGAAACTGTTAGTTTGCATTTCAGAGGAATTGGCCATCTGTTTTGGGCTTTGGGCGGTAAGCTCTGCCTTAAAACGGGTCTATGAATTTTGTCTCTTCATTTATTCAGTAATAAAAGCTGAGATCTGACAGGTACTATTTTTAACCTGCAAAATCTTGATCAATATGTGCTCTGTAAGGCTTGTATGTTGGTAGTCTGGTTTCATTTTCATGAAGGTGAGCTCTAAAGCTGATGTTGTGCGTGGGTTTTTTTTTTTTCCTTTTCAATATAAATAAAACATACAACTCTGAAGGGAGAATGTCTTGGGTTTCTCAAAAACTGCGAAAGATGTGAACATGCTGTAAATTCAAATAGCTGGTGAAAATCCAAATAAGATGAATGGACTTCATTTTATGGGAAAAAATAAATATATTGCTTAAATTCCAGTATAGAGCTCTGATCCCAAAGGAATTTTGGCATGTGTTAGAAAGATGTGAGCCTTCGAAAAGTGTGACTTAAGATCCCTTGTGACAGAAAGAAACACGGAAGACACCAGAGGTTTTGTTTTGGCTGTGTCTGATTGTTAAGGTGATTTCTTTTTATCAAACTGCTTTAAGTATTTGAACGTACTTCATAAGTTTTCTGGATTTGAGAACTCTTAATGTAAACCTTGGCAGCAACATTAGCTAGCCTTGCATGACACAGGAATAATGCTTTAACTTCATATGCCCAGGAATATGTATGTAGCAGCTTAGTTCCAACAAAGTGTACTGAATCTGTTACAGAATGAGCATGTCTGTAGAATGTTTATATCCTGTGTTAGTAAAATAAGTCCATTTGCTTGTCTGAAAGTGACTAAAGGAAGCTTGTTGGCTGAATTTCTCATCAAACTAAATAAAAATAATTGTACTTGACATCTGAAGGAAGAAAGTCGTGGAGTAAATCTCGTTTTATCTTGGCAATTAGCAATTCTTTCAGTAGCATTTTTTTGATGTTTGCTAAATTTGAGGGTTCATGCTGAGTGCAAATAGAATTCTGTCTGTTTCACATATGGCTGTTCACATTTGTTTATTTTCTGATGTTTAATGTTTACAGTCTTGCATAAATGACCTCTTTACACAGGCAGTTTATTCATGTACCTGAATATCCTGACTTGTCAAACACTGCTGTGTTAATCATAATTCATTTATAGAATGTCTCATGTGCTGTCACTGCCTAATGGTCTTAAACATAACAAATAATATGTGTCTTTTTACCTTTTAAGTCATAGTTGCTTTGTTATGTGTGACTCACTGAGGTATTGCTGTGATGATAGAGCAAGAAAATGCTGTCGTTACTTGAGCAAAACACCTTTGAGTTTGATGAGATTTTGACATGGTTTCAGAATGGAGAGTTCGCTTTGTATTCATTTCACCTAGTATCTTTGTTGAAAGGGAAGATAACGTAGCAGGGCTTTTGTGGTGATTTATAATAATACTAAGCAAAATGTAGTCTCTTCTTTGCAGGAAGAACGTCACATTCCTGTGTTAGATTGGATGCTTAGGTCTATTCTCAGTGGTCTTTGAGGACACAACTGAAAATGCTGCCCTCTAAAAATATGGGTTAAAAAAAATCGGATAATTACATTCAGCTGGACTTCTTAACTTGCAGTTTGCTTCAGAGAAGCTTTAACTACAAACTCAGCATGCATAGTTTTAGGCTCCTCTTTACTAAATACCTCAATCTGCAAAGTATTTATCATCTTAAGCATATATGTGCTTGATCCTCCTGCCCATGTTGTTGACAAAGATGTTACATAAATAGTATCCATCCCATCTCCACTGGTTGTTGTACCACTGACTGTGACTGTTGGAGTGTGACCATCCAGGCACTTGTTGTTCACTGAGTGGTCCATCTGTCAGATCCGTGGTCCTCTGTTTTAGAGGGAAGGATGTTGTGTGGTGTTGGATGCTTTACAGAGTCCAGGTAGATGGTGTCAGTTGCTCTTCTCTTGTCCACCAGTGCTGTAACCCTGTCATAGAAGGGGTTACAACAGTTTTGATGGGGAATTTGTCCTTAGTGTAGGGAGTGGTGACACTGGAACAGGTTGCCCAAGGAGGCTGTGGATGCCCCATCCCTGCAGGCATTCAAGGCCAGGCTGGATGTGGCTCTGGGCAGCCTGGTCTGGTGGTTGGTGACCCTGCACACAGCAGGAGGGTTGAAACAAGATGATCATTGTGGTTCCTTTCAACCCAGGCCATTCTATGATTTGAACTTCATCTGCAATTCCTCAGAACCCATGGGTGCATCTCAGAGTTCAGGGACTTCCATCCAACTCAGGGTATTCTGTGATTTGTGCTCCTTAAGTTTCCTTGGATGATCTTAAACCTGATCTCCCACAGTGGTTAACTTTTCATGCTCCCAGTCCCCCCTGCCTTTACCTCCGCTACTTGGAACATGCGACCAGAGCACTTGCTACTGAAGGCTGAGGCAAAAAAATAAATATGTAAAAAAAAAAAAAAAAAAAGGGATAATACATCCTTCTCCATACCTCTGTTATCCAAGTCTTGCATTTCCTTCGTTTGTTTCAGCATACATTTTTATTGTGGATCCTGTCCTGTATGACTCAGTATCAGAGAAGTGCGTTGATACAGCTGTGCAGCTGAGCATTCATGGTAGTTTTTTGTTCTTGGGCAATACGGGGAATCTCAAAACTGCTCAAACAAAGGTAGACTCTTTTAAAGCTTTTATTTCTGTTGAATGCTTTCATAAATGCCTGTTTTCGTGACTCAGATTAATCCATATTTCAGGTTGCACTGTGACATTTTGTGCCCCATAGGACAGTGAGGCCTCATGCTTAAAGGGTGGGTAAGAGTATGCAGCTTAGCCAAGTTAAATAATCTTGATTTATTTTATATATAAAGATAGCTTGTCAGAACAATCCTGGCTGCGACTGACCTGCCAGGAATGTCACACTGCAGAAGGACTTGTTTTAATCTTTCCCATTTTCTCCAGTTGTTGACATTTAGCTACCAGAAAATGTGTGGTGTCGTGATAAATTCTTATGATTATAAACTGTGCTCTTTACGTTTGGGAGTTTTCCTGTGCTTTCTCCTTTGAAGGAAGGTCAGTGCAATGAACTTGTTTGAGCTGCTGCAATGAGCTCAATTTGCAAACAGTTCAAGTAATTGTTAGTGTATACTGTTGCAACAAGCTGCTGACATCTTCATTTTTTTCCCCCTTTAAATGCATAGGATGCGGTGCCAACTTCTTTTCCTTTTTTAATTCTGCTGTTACAAATTCTAAATAATAATTCCTTTCTGACTTTTTCTGTTGTTTCTCACACCCTAAAACCTCACACAGTGCACACCGCTGGGCAGTGACCTGCTGTTCTTTGTGCTTTAGTAGAATTTGTTTTCTTTGTGATTGTCTGAGGGCAGAAGCACGTTGTTCCGTGTATTTGGAGAGATGCTTTGCAGTGTAACCTTATAGTTTGGAATTGGTCAGCGTGGTCTGGTAATGAGGTGGGAAATTTTGCTTTACCAGTTCAAATCAAGGCCACAATGGTGTGATTAAAGGCTGCCTCTGTCTGATGGCAGGTTGTCTCTCTTGACCTCTCATTAGAGCTGGCTCTCTAGCTTGTGTTCATGGAGGAAACCATTGGTTTTGTCACTGAAAAACAAAGAATGGAACACTTTTTTTTTTTTTTCCCCTCCCTTCTTTTTGATTCTTTGTAGAGTGTGTAAAGAAATAGATTTGGCTGTTGGTTTCTCTGTTCTGAGTAGTAAACTTGGGAAGTAAAACAAGTGACCTAGTTAGGCCAACTTTACATAATTATGCAAATGTGCATTGCTATTTCTGGTTTCACAACTGAGAAAAGTTTTTAGAACTCACACAGAACTTCCTAGGCTAAGAAAAGTCTGATTGAAGTTGGAGGTGAGGGGGGAAAAACGGAACCAGTTTGCCCTCCTTGTGTGCCAGGATGAGTCTGTAGTGAGCTGAACACTGAGACAAGCTGTTCAGAAAACAAATGCTGAGGAATGGGTGATGTTCTGTGGCATCACAAAGTGCAGGATGGTTGTGCGTTTTGTAAAAGGTGTTACAAGTAATTGTAAAGCTGATTAGTAGTTATGGGTTGTTTTCAATAAGCTGAGACTGAGAGAAGGGTAAGTTCTGATTCATACAGAAAACTGTGTGCTGGGGAAGGAAAATGGAAAAGTAAGGCAAAATATGTTCATAATGAATAGCTGAGTGAAGTCAGATTATTTTAATACTTTACAAGTTAAGATTTTTATGTTTTTTTTTGGTTGAACTAAAACCCTAACTTCCCATTCATAAAATACAAGCTTGAAGACACAATATGCAAAGTGTTTTCTGTAACAGTTGATCTTATTTCACAGTGTAATTATTTCTAGTCTTTAGAAATGGTGTCTTCGGAGAAATACGGACACTACCGCGTCCTGGGTCATCTGTACCGAAATTTGAAGTAGTAATTCTTCACGAGCAACTGATTCAAGGCCTATGATAACATGAATGATAAAGAATAATAAGTCATAGGGGTCAGAGGTCCGGATAGAAGATTGGAAAAATGCTATGTTTGAAAACTGAAGACACATGTAAAAATATTTTAAGTTTAAGTGTTGAATTGTAGGTTTTATTAGTTATTATCTTGTGATTTTTCACTCTTTTCCAGATCCTTAAATGAGGCAGTTAGCACATATTGCTGACTTGTAAAAATTGCATCACTGATAATGTTAGAATTTTTCTTACTTACATTTGCTCCGCTTTTTCTTGAAACTATCTTGAAACTATCAGCTGTATATTCTAATATTGTATAACTGTATATATTAACACTTAATTGATTGCAGTTACACCACTGTAGTGAAATGTGAGTTCCTGTATCAGAATAAGCACCAGTGTAGTGACTCCTATGGCTTCGTGCTACGCCAGGGAGATTTAGGCTGGACGTTAGGAAATACTACTTCTCTGAAAGAGTGGTCAGGCACTGGAATGGGCTGCCTGGGGAGGTGGTGGAGTCACTGAGCCTGGAAGTGTTCAAGGAACGTTTGGACGTTGTGTTGAGGGACATGGTTTAGTGAGAACTATTGGTGATCGGTGGATGGTTGGACTGGGTGATCCTGTGGGTCCTTTTCAACCTTGGTTCTATGATTCTGTGATTCCTATATATATATT
Source organism: Perdix hodgsoniae (assembly GCA_035772895.1). Classification (NCBI taxonomy): domain Eukaryota; kingdom Metazoa; phylum Chordata; class Aves; order Galliformes; family Phasianidae; genus Perdix; species Perdix hodgsoniae. The sequence continues at coordinate 27,663,604 of JAPSGF010000006.1, forward strand.
TTTTTATTTTTATCTTTTGTAGGGGGAGGATAAAGCATGAAAATCCACGTGTAGTAAGTAGTACAAAGTTCTTGAAGCTAGCAGTTGGGAGAAATGCTTTCTGTTCTTAGTCTTACTTCACTGTTATTTCTTGTCAGTATTTTTCTTTACCTGTTTTCCAGATGTGCCTGTCCTTGATGGTGCTGCTGGTAGTGCTCAGGGAGGCAAATGTGCTGGAAACAGTTTTCTGACTTGAAGTGTGGATATAGAGGTCACAGTTGATGAGTCAGAGAAGCTTCTGTCAACTTGCAGAAAAGCTTTCGGTGTGGTTGAGTTTAGTGTGAAAGATCTGTCTTGTAGGGACAGCCAGGAATGAAGTGAGGGTCTTCACAATTTGATGTCCCCCTTGAAGTCTTACCGATGGAGTTGACGGTATTTTTTTCTCTGTCTGAATTCCTTCATGCTGGTGTCACAAGGAGGAACACATGAGGTTGGTTTGGGATGGTTGGGCTCCCACATCTGCTTACCACACAGCTGCAGAAATGGTTGTACAGCTGCAATACTGAGAGCAAAGTGCAGGAGAGGGAATGAGTGGTTCCGTCCAGTGTTAATGTTGTTGTGTAGGAATGCAGTAATCATCCTGGATACTAAGTGAGGCATCTCCAGAGGGCTAATCAGATCTTAGATGACCCAGTTTCTCACCAGTGCTGTAATTAAACCTCTCCTCTAAATACAGTGTTCACTAATGAGAATAAAATATAAACCACGATATTTTGCACGTAAAGAGCTGATGCACAATATTGAGGAAATACAGGTGTGATGTAGAAACAAACTTGTTTTTTTTTGGCAGTGTATGGTTATTTAAATCAATCAGAACACAAATGAAGAAAAGCTGTTGAAATTCACCTGCATTTAAACAGCCTTCATAGATAAATATTTTCATAATCCTTCTTTTCTTTTTGATCCCTTCAGGATCCTTGGGACTGCTAATTTGTGGCTTTCCTTGCTCTTAAACCTTATTTTTAGATTGGAAGAGGAGGACAAACATTTTTGAGTTCATGGGGCTCTTCTGCCAGTTGAAATACGCCATCAGTCTCCCCAGACTGGTGTAAAGTCACTTTCTTTTCTTAAACTTTGCAGGAGGCTGCAGCTGCATAGACATCTTATAATATTCAGAAACTGTGCTTCCAGGTGGTACATTCAAGCGCAGTGATCCGACTTTTTGTAAGACACCATCATCACAGTATTGCTTACTGTTTGCTGTTTTATTTAAATTAGTTAATGTATTGTAAAGCTGACTAATTTTATATCTTTGGCACAGATTTCCAATATTTTAATTGAAATCTAAAGCAGTTATTTACATATGGTTATCATAAAGGGGGCCTTCTGATTAGTGTTCTCTCTGTGGGTTTAAATTGATGGTTGATGGGGCTTCTCTAAATAAGTCAGTGCATTATGACACCTACTTTTAAACCAACGTAATTTCTGTTTGTAAATCAAGATATTGCTGCTGACTAACTGTTGTTAGCTATGAACTGATGGGAGAGCTGTGGCAGAAAGGTTACAATTGTGAAATGGCTTAGGTTGGAAGGAGCCTTAAAGCCCATCCAGTTCCAGCCTGTGCTGTGGGCTGGCTGCTCCACCAGCTCAGGCTGCCCAGGGTCCATCCAGCCTGGCTGTGAACATCTCCAGGGATGGGGTACCCACAGCTTCTCTGGGCAGCTGTGCCAGTGCCTCACCACCCTCTGAGTGAAAATCTTTCCCCCTAAAATTGAACCTCAATCTCTTCTCTTTCAATTGAAAATCATTCCCCCAATCCTATTGTGTAGTATTGCTGGAGAAAGCCACTTACTGCTCCCTGCTAATTCCCTTTTAGATACTTGCTCTTTAGATTTATTCTTTGTCATGGTTTCAAGGGAAAGCAAGGTTAAGTTATTTACAACTTACTTTAAAATAAACTTTGTGTGCCCCCGAAATTGCCAAGATAATATAAATATATGCATTGTTACAAGTTACATTTATAAACATCTAACATGTAATGGGTGTTTAAATACGCAATATACTTTCATATCACAGAATCATAGAATAGCCTGGGTTGAAAAGAACCACAGTGATCATCTTGTTTCAACCCCCCTGCTGTGTGCAGGGTCGCCAACCAGCAGACCAGGCTGCCCAGAGCCACATCCAGCCTGGTTTTGAATGCTTGCAGGGATGGGGCATCCACAGCCTCCTTAGGCAACCTGTTTCAATGCTTCACCACCCTCTGTGTGAAAAACTTCCTCCTAATATCTAACCTAAACCTCCCCTGTCTCAGTTTAAAACCATTCCCCCTTGTCCTGTCATTATGTTCTGTTTATAATTTAAGTACTTAAGTATGCAGCTTCTTTTATTTCTGTGTATATACAAAAGGAGAGAGTCTTTATTCTAAATTTGCCTCTTGCTGTTTTCATTCATGGCCATGAGAGCTACTGAATTATGACAAGTTGCTTTATTAAGAATGCATGCCTTTGGCGAGATAATATTCCTCTGAGGCAGATTTTTTTTGGGGGGGTAAATCTTAGTCTCTTTTGGGTCTATCTCTGAACTCCTTAAATAGAACGTCACACAATGATGCCTTTATTGTGGGTTGTTGGTATTCCTGTAGCAGAAAGAGCAAGTAGCAAGGAACACTGCAACCTTGTTCTCTGGAGTGAGTATCAAGTATCCACCACTATGTAAGCAATTCATAGGTCTGGGAACCTATTCATTCCTGTGATAAGTCAAGTGTGGTGTTCAAGTCCGCTCTGAAGGGAAAGCGTGTAGGAACTTGGAGCTAAAATACAGCCAAAAAACAAGAGCGATGGGTGTAGGTGTTTGGACAGGCACCCATTTCTTTGCATAAGGCACCATGCAGCCACAGGACAGCAGTGTTTCAGTCACTGCAGAGAGGACATTCTAGAGGCTGCTGCATGGAACACCACAGCGTTGTTTTAATTTCCCATTGAACCACAGAGGATTTGCAAAAGAACAGCTTAGTTGGATAAGGGTTAGAAATGGGCTGAAAAGCAGCACTGAGAAGTGATTTTAAAGACTTTCCTTACCTGTTGTGAGTCATGTTGTTCTCCCTTTGTGTGCAATTGATTGACTAATGTACAATACTGCTGGAAAAATGAAGCTATTGCTGCTCAGTAGGGTAACTGTGTCACAAATCAGAAAAAAAGTGAGCTGTTACCTCATTTAATGTTGTTTCTGCTATGTTCATTTTCAAGAGACAAAATATCTGCCAGGCTGGATGTGCAGTTATTTTAAGGTAATTTGACAGCGCTTTAAAAACCTGCTCTGATGTAATTTTTAATAGGGAATAACTTTGAATTGTAGCAGAGATGGAAAATCATAGAATCATAGAATGGCCCAGGTTGAAAAGGACCACAGTGATCATCTAGTTTCAACCCCCTGCTATGTGCAGGGTTGCCAACCAGCAGACCAGGCTGCCCAGAGCCACATCCAGCCTGGCCTCGAGTGCCTGCAGGGATGGGGCACCTGCAACCTCCTTGGGCAACCTGTTCCAGTGCTTCACCACCCTCTGTGTGAAAATACTTTGGGTTATAGTCATCAGCACAGTAATATGAGTGATCCCTGCAGAATTACTGGCTCTGTGACTGGCAGTGTCCATTTAAATTTAAGACATTCCCTAAGCTATCTGATCTGTTGTCTCTTCTATAGTCAGAGGATTTTTGCAGATGTTTGTGGAAACAAAGTAGCTGTGCTTAGATGATATCCTATCAAGCAGTTGATTATAAGGTTCATTTACTCTCTCATTGTGAAAGCACCCCTCTGCAATTAAGGGCTTTTCATTCTTAAAATTGGAACTGGACGAGATAGCACTGGCTTTTTTTTCCAGGCTGTTGGTATCCCTGTTCTACCCTGTTCCAGATTGCTGAAGTATGCAGGGAGCTGTGTAGGACTTGCAGCCTGGTTTGTGAAGCTGATGCCTTATGGGTTTTTTCTTCTTTTTTTCCCCCTTTCCACACTGTGTGCTGTGTAACATAATCAATTATTATCTGAAACAGAAAGCACATCAATGCGCTGAAGAATCTGCAGTGCTTTTGGCCAGTGTAGTCATTAATCTGAAAGAACGTTAATGTAAAAGGGCACTTTGTTTTAATAAAGCACTTCGGCTTGCCATAGGAGAGTATTCTTGAATGCAGCCTTTCTGTTTTACCCTTGAAAAGCTCTTAGAAAATCAGCGTAACTCCATGGCAGTGCTGAAAGGCTCACTCAGAGCTCTTTTTTTGAGGGGGAGTTGGTCTTCCCGGAATTTGGTAGGGACAGGAAAATAGGTCTCTAAATCAGCTTTGCTGTTTTCATTAAGAAGCTTATTTATTTATTTATTCCCCAGATTTTTTTACAGCCTGTATGAGGACTTTTCTTTTTGTGACACTGCTATTTCTGAGTTGTACTAACGCTATAATACCATAACCCTCCTTCCCTGCTCTCCCCCAGACTTTCTGGCAGTGAGTTTGCCAGGTGTAGCTGTTCTTATCAGCATTGCTGTGCTATAGCTATACTTTGTAGCCATGCAATTCTGCAGATCCTGATTCCTCACATTCCTAGGGGAGGATAGATCTTACATTTCTTTGTTTTTGGCTGTAAAAGCTAGACAAGCTTTTAGCATTTCCCCCCCTCGCCCCAATTATATCTAGTTACCACAGGAGTATCTGAAATACATGGAGGCTGGTCTGGAAGATGAGACACGAAACATTGGTTTATAGTTAGCTGTGAAAAGATTAGGTGCAAACTAAGGAGTGTCAATTTTGTGTTATTGTTTTTTTTGTTTGTTTTTTTACAAAAATCATCCCCCCCCCCCCCCCCCCCCCCCCCCCCCATCATATTATTTCCTATGCCAGAAGCAGCAACAAAATATTCAGAGGTTTTCCTTTAGCGAAGTGGTAGGAAAACATTTCCTATCTCAAAGGCTTGTGAGTTACTTCAAGTGATGTTTCAAGATCTATTTATTCTCCAAACATTAAAATAAACTAAAAGAAACAATATGAAGCTCACTGTGAAACTCTTGGTGGTTGTTTTTGTTCTGTTTTTTATTTTTTCTTCCATTGATTATTTATTAAGTGTAACATGAAAGTCAGAGGACTAACTTCTGCCAGGTATGCCAAGGCTGTGTGATTTCTTATCAGCGTTATCTGTAGCCTGATGTATTTGTACTTACAGCCCTATGTCCTATCACTGGAAGTTAATGTATCAAATTGCCTCACAAGTATGGGGTAAAGTGTTGCAGCTCTGTCTCTTGCTCACTCTGTAGGTAACAGTTGGCTGAAACTTGTTGGCATGATTTTCCCTACAGCTTTTGAGAGAGCATGGAGAACAGTAAATATACTGCAGTTTTCTAAACTTGGTGCTGAGGCACTAAGGCATGTACCCTTCCTTTAGTTTTGCTCTTGTAATAAGTAGGTAAGATGTTCTTCAGTTTGATAGTGTGGTTGTCTTGATATCAAGCTAACCAGTGGTGTTCCACAGGGATCAGTGCTGGGTGTGATCTTGTTCAGCATCTTCATCAGTGGATCTGAATGAAGGCATAGAGTCCACCCTCAGCAAGTTTGGTGATGATACAGAGCTGGGAGGAGTGGCTGATGTGCCAAGAGGCTGTGCTACCGTTCAGCAAGACCTGGACAGACTGAAGAGTTGGGGAGGGAGGAGCCTGATGAGGTTTAACAAGTGCAAGTGTAGTCTTGTAGCTGGGGAGGAATAACTGTACACATCGGTACAGGTTGGGGCTGACCTGCTGAAGAAGAGCTATGCAGGTTGCACAGCAGGTTGGCCATGAGCTATCAATGTGCCCTGGTGGCCAAGAAGGCCAATGGTAGCCTGGGATGTGTAAAAAGAGTGTGGCCAGCAGGTTGAGGGAGGTGATTTTTCTTTCACCTCTGCTTTGTCCTGGTGAGGCCACATTTAGACTACTGTGTCCAGTTCTGGGCTCCTCTGTTCAAGAAAGACAGGGATCTTTTAGGAGTCCAGCAGAGGACCACAAAGATGATAAAGGGCTTGGAGCATCTTCTGCATGAGGGAAGGTTGAGTAATCTGGGTCTTTTCAGCCTGGGGAAGAAACAGGGTATTTAATAAATGTTTATAAATATCTAAAGGTAGGTGGGAGGCAAATGGATGAGGCAAGGCTCAAGGGGTAACGGCCTAAAACTTGAACACAGAAAGTTCCATACAAACATGTGGAATAACTTCTACATAGTACGGGTGATGGAGGCTGCCCAGAGAGGTTGTGGAGTCTCCTTCTCTGGAGAAATTTAAGACCTGTCTGGATGCCTACCTCTGTGACTTTGTGTAGGATACCTGCATTGGCGGGGCTGTTGGACTCAATGATCTACTGATGGTCTCTTCCAACCCTGCAGTTCTGTGATTCTGTGAACAAAGCAGTGTTTCACACTGCTGCCACTGATAAGCACTGGCTTGCTTATCTGCAGGCAGTGATGCTGGGAGGCCCAGGTGTTCCCATGAGATTTTTTTCATTGATGGGGGAAGTAGGAGAATTCTTTAGTTGCTGTTGTATATGTAATTTGTAGGAAGTAGGGTTGGATTCAAGGCAAGTTTAACATTGTAGTTAGTGTGCACTACTAAATTAAATCCATTCTTAAGAACAGAGGCAAAACAAAGATAGCCTCAGTTAGCTACTTATGAGAGAATACATATTCTCACTAAAACTCTAGGATTATAAGAAGTCATGGTTAATGTAATTGTCATTTCCAATTTTAATCACTGTGCTTCACTTTTAAAATACATTGCTTAAATATGCTTTAAAAGCGTTTATGTTTTCTGAGTGAGTGTACAAGGAGAGTGGAAGGCAGAAGGCTGAAAGGCAGCAGGTAATGGTGTCAGGCATTAAAACACTACTGCAAAAAGCGAACAGATTCAGGCACACTTCCTTACAGAAGGTGGATCACTTCTGACAATGGGACCTTCAGAGTAACTTCCTTCAGTTACTTTTGCAGTGCTAGCATCTTTCCTCTATTTGTAATAGTGTAACATCAGTAGTATGCGTGCATGGATACTTGGGTAGTGGTAGACTAGGCCTAAGGGTTCAAAAAACTTGTAAACACTGGGCTTTTAATTGCAGAGAAAAAATCCTCTACAGATTATTTGCTACAAAAAGCAAATACTCAGGCTTGATTAAAATGTGTGTGTTTTCCAAATGGAAGATGCAGCATTTCCTCAATTTTGCATTTGCAAAGCTACCTCTCAATTTCTGATGTGGCTTTTTTTCCATATGGTTGATTTGGCAGAATATTTTTAATGATAGCCTTTGGCTTGAAGAAATCTGTCAGTTGATACTATGACGACACCCAAAATCCAGGAAATGCAAAATTACAGAAGTGTTTCATCGTCTTGGATAAAAAGAGATTGAAACCTTTCTCTTATTGTAATTACAATGTACAGTAGTTACAATCAGGTTTTTTTGGAGCAGTGCATCAAGGTGTATTTGAACACAGATATCTGATGTTCATCTTCATTGCTGTGTGCTGTCCATTTATCAGGAAGATGATAAAAGTGATCTATGCAAGCAGTTCCTTTCTCTTCATTGTGGCTCTCTGGGAAAGTTGCTGTCTGCTTATTATCATCTAGATCCACTTGCAGAATGTGTTGCAGCAGGAGCTGAGGGGGTAAGAAAGATCATGACTTGAGTAACAAGAACAGTAGGAGTATTGTGCACTTGCAGGGTTTTGTAATGTGTAGTTTCTTTCTTTAAAGCTTCATCCAGTGCAGTAATAGCTGCCTAAGCTACCTACGTTTTTTCCTCCTTTATTTCCTCTTCCATTTAGCATTTGTTATTTCTTCTTCTTTTTTTCTTTATGATATATATATATATTTTTACCTAGAACAGGTAGAATTAATATCATTGATTCTTCATTGAAGTTCTCAATCCTGATCCTGAATGTAATGAATGGTCGTCTTGTGTGTTTAAGCAGAAAGAAACAGACATCAACTGTGAATAAATGCTTCTTTAATCAGTGCGCTTGCTGTTATTGTTATTTATTAGTTTTTCACCCTCTGTCTAGGTCAGGCTTATTTCTGTTTGTAGACTTGTAAAGTCAGCTTGTAAAAGAGGGTCATCTGTGTTTGTTCAAAAGCTGTGGCCATACTTTCATGCTTTGAAAATGGTTGCAAGCCTTAGGGAGAAAAAAAAAAGTCAGTGAGCAAATTGTATAGAATTCAACATTTACTAACTCTATTGCTCTGTAGAATCCTAGATAGGCAGGGACCGATGACCTTGAGTATAGAAGGACTGCAGAAGGATGTGGATAGGATGAGTTCACCTGTATGGCACTCAATCAAGCTAAATGCTGTGCACTGCACTTGGCTCATAACAACCGAATGAAACAGTATAGGCTTGGGGGAAGGGTAGTACCAGGGGGTGCTGGTTGTGGCTGGCTGCACATGAACCACAGTTGTGTGGCCAAGAAGGCCAACGACTTCTGGTCTGCATCAGAACTATGGTGGCCGGGGGACTAGGGGAGTGATTGTCCCCTTATATGTGGGCGCTGGTGAGACCGCATCTCAAATACCGTGTTTGGTTTTGGGCCCCTCACTACAAGAAGGATGTTGAGTTGCTTTCGTGTGTGCAGAGAAGAGCAGTGAAGCTGGTAAAGGAACTAGAAAACAAAAGTTATGAGGAGTGACTGATGGAATTGAGGTTGTTCAGCATGGAGGAGGCAGAGGGGAGACCTCATCACTCACTACAATTGACTGAAAGGAAGCTGCAGCTGGGTGAATGTTGGCCTCTTTTTCTCGGGTGACAAGAGGTAGAATGCAAGGAAATGGTCTGAAGTTGTACCAGAGAAACTTAGATTGGATATTGAGAAGAAATTCTGCATGGAGTGGCTGATCAGGTATTGGAATGGGCTCCCCAGGGAAAGCTGGTATCTGTCCCTGGAGAAAGCTGCATGTGCTGCTAAGGGATGTGGTTTGAGCAATGGGATGTGTTAGGTCAGGCTGGTGGTTAGAATTGATAACCTTGAAGGTCTTTTTCAACACAGATGATTGTATGTTTCCATCTGTCAGAAGACTGTGGCCGTATTTCAATTACTTTTATGGAGGATTTGCAGAATACATAGCCAAAAACAGTCATTCTTTTTTGAAAAATGAATGCCTTGGATAACAAATGCAGTTCTATCGCTAGTTTAGTTTACCAGGTTGGCTACCAGAATTCTGGATCTGATTTCTTGAAAACATTAGGTCTTTGCTTGTCTTTTTCCTGGTTCCCTATAGTTCATGACTGTCTGAGAATACTCTGTAGAAAATAACAAAGATTCAGAGATTTGTTGGGTGATAGGTGGGGGTTAGTTATTGATGTGAGTTCTCCTGTTCTGTCTAGAGTGGATTATTTAATATCTGATGAATGAAAACTGTAGGCTTCAGTTCATGGATTGGAAAATTAATTCAAAATATTAGTGAGAGAGGATGGATAACTCACTTTACTACTGCTTTAATAGTTATTTGTGTGAAGACATATTGCTTGTCCTAGAGCTCAATGCCTATTATTTTGAGATATTCATTTAAAAACCAGCTGTGACAGGAAAAGTCAGAGAGGAGTAATTGTAAAACAAAATGCTATTGATATTCTAGGTGTTGCTGTGATTTAGTTGCTGGGTAGATTGTACTGAACTGAGTCACTTTATGCAAGAAAGTATGTACTGGGAATGCACTATGCAAATGTTTTTATAATGCATTTTTCCTTCCTCTAAGTATTTCAGGAGTCTTTTCCCAAATAACATATTTTAATTTCATTTCCTTAATCATTTTAAGCTATTTTAATGCTGAAAATTGCTTATAAAATTATTGTTAGTACTTAAAAGAAAATCATCTTTTTTGAGCTATTTTGCTCAGATGTGAGGGAAGGCAAAGCAGTTCTGTGTGTAACTTCTTAGACTGCAGCTTTTCAAGCGAACTTTCAAACTGATCATTAAGAACAACTGCCTTTGCTGTTTCTGGTGTTTGACTTTTTATAGCCCTTGTTATGGGTAGTCCTACTGACTCTGTAAGGTATATAACTGTGAATTTTACAGGTGTAGAAAGATGGGTTCAAAGAATATGTAGAACCCATCTACTAAAATCCCCATCTACTGCCCATAACATCAGACTGCACTTTTTGCAGTACTAGAGAGGTATCAGACTTTCATGGATACATTTAACTTCTTTCTGGATGACAGTGGCTGAACTTCAAGCTTGATTCTGCCTTTATTGAAGAAGGAAGCGTCAGGATAGAGCTCAGCCTGACTCCTTGCTGTGGCTGCTTTCCCTGGATTTCTCTCTGCCTTAGTGCTATGAACTGTTTCTTTGGGTCTGCCAGCTCTTAATGCTTTGTATCTGAACCATGTTTAGAGTTTAGCTGATAGGGAAAAGGACAAACAAAATTCTGCTGTGCTGTACTAAATGCATAGTTGAGGATTCTGAAGACAGAACTGCCTGTGTTTCTGTGGAGATGTGGTAGAATAATCTGTATGCAAGCTGAATTCTAACCAGGTCAGTTTGATGTGAGATGGAAAAAGAATGGTCACGATAACTTTGCATCTCAAATGAATGTGTGCAGGACTATTGTTCATATGAGTAAATGCCCTCAAGCTGTTTCGGTGACGTTTTGCTTGTTTTTTTCTTTTTTCTTTCTTTTTTTTTTTTTTCCTCTCTAACTTGTACATTTTCTTTTCTGCAAATGAGGGCAGAACAAACTGGTGACTTGGGATAGCTGCAGTGCTGCTTGGGGTTACCTTGAGTGTTCATGATTTTTTTTTTTTTTTAAAGCCTGGACACAGTGCCAAGAATATATAAACACTTTAGATTGTAATAAGAGGAGTAGAATTAAGCTTTGCTCAAGCTTAGTGGTTGTTTTTTTTTAACTATAGTTTGACATATATCTGCTGAGCTGTATTTATGTAGCATCCTTTGTGCTGTATGTGTTACCTTCTGGCAGTATACTTTATTAAAACAAACTGCTTTCAAAGACCAGCTAATTATAATTACGTTAATAGACACATTTTTATTTTGAATGATGGCAGCTAACTAATCAGGATGCAAGTCAAACTCTTTATTATGGTTGAGAGAGGTCAAGGGCTGCACACAGTGATCCATAAAATCTAATCCTGGTTAACTGCTCCTTCTCATTATCACTCTGAAATGAATTGTAATGAGTGTGATTGCTATATGCCTTAAATTATTGAAGTTAAGGGACAAAAGCAGAATGCAAGAGCATTAAGAAGTGCCCATTGCTCAGGTAACTGGCTGCTGACAATGCAAGTGTTTAGTAGAAATCCACATGGTATGTACTGAGTATTGCAACATGACTCAAAGAGAATCTGCTTAAATCAAAGTGTCGTAATTTTAGTGTAACGCTTTTACTTGTTTATCAATGTTCTCTCGTAAACAAGATGTTTAGTAATCCGGTTTATCCCAAGTTCATTTTAAAGCTTGCTTTTTATTATAAATGACATTTTTCTAACAGAAATGAGAGGAGAACTACTGCATGTGCCATCTTTGCACTTTTTTCACACTGAGGAAGGGCAGGTATGTGTGAGAATGATTTCTAGTCCCGGAATTCTTGCACAACTCCCTTTTGGGAAAGAGTGGTGGTGACCATACGATAAGTGTTTCTAAGGGCAGTTCTACAGACTTCAGTATGTAGGTTTTTTTATTTTATTTTTTATTTGGCCTGGAAATCACGTAAGAAACCTTTTTCAGTTAATCATCAATGAGAAGGGATAGCTTTGAAGAAACGGGAGCAACTTGTCTATTCCCAGCAGGGAATAGTTGTAACCCTTTTCTGCGTGCTAACTCAGAGCTATCAAAGTGTAATATTTCTCTATTTTACCATCAGTATGGCTCATTTCTTGATTTATGAAAACAGCAGCAACACAAAGGCAAGTAGGAAACATGCTTTGTATGTCTGCTTTTCTCTTGCCCTTCTCCCTCTTCCCTACTGTTACTCTTTGTCAGTCCACCATCCTCTCATTACACCAACATTTGAGAACCTTGCTGATCTGCCTCTGTTCTTTATCGTCTTTAGGACCTGTAAGCTATACTCATGCTTTAGTTGGTTAAGCATTTATTAAGTTATTACTGAAAATTTGAATGTACCACTTTTTTTTCCTTTTCTGTCCTTAGTACATTTATATCGAAGACCTGAAGAAGTTTTTAATGCTTTAAAGGTAATTGTATGCTTATGTGAACTGTAAACTTAGGCAGCTTTTCAGAATAAATTTGCAGTGCAATTTAGCTGTAAGCAATGGTGTTCCTTTGAGGTTATATTTTTAACTGAAAAACAAGTTGTTTGAGAACCCAACTAAATTAAAGAATACATCATGGAAAGATAATGATGGGAAAGCTCTTACAGCAGGTATATCAAAAGTATATCTGAAGAACCTGCAGGTCAATTGAATCAGACAATTCTACATTGTTTTGTTTAAATGTTCTGAAATTATAGCTTTTTCCTAGAAATATCTTTTTATATGTATGAGTGGAAGGAAAAAATGACCATGAAGTTATTTGTCAGAAACCTGGCATTTAAGTTTATGTACAGAATTTGGAAATTATTCTTTATGTAAAGAGTTAATGTTCCATTCCAGATGACTTGAAGAATCCTTTTTTTGGGAAGAGATAATTGATAGTTGCTCAGCAATTGTCTCCAGGCTTCCAATTGAGTGGATATACTTGCAGGGTGGGACAAGAAATTGGACGGCTTGTCAGAGATGATGGTTTTAGTTGTCTTTGTTTTGCCAAACCAAATGCAATAGTACTTCGGAATGTTATTACTTCTGGCAGGGGTGAGTTAATGGGCAGGATGCAAATGAGCCTAACATAACAGAAACAGTTTGTGCCTACTCTGTGTGTGTTTCAGCAGACCAACATGTGGATGTGCATGCGGATAAATATGCCAACAACTGTGAGATCTAAGATGTTTGTGATCAGGAGCTGGAATGGAAAGAAATGACCTCTCCCACATCTAACACTTAAGCAATGGGAACAGAAGGTCTAAAGGCCAGAGAATACATCTTGAGCCTTGGTTGGGCCTGTGTTTGTTCTAATTTAATGTTTTTTTGGAAAACATAGTTGGCTTCCTAAATTGCTTGCTTTGTATAGATGAGGCCTTACAGTGCTATGCAGCAGTTCAGCTTCCAAAAGCATTTACAGAGGCTGACAGTTATTTAATGCAACAGCATAAAACACAATTTCTCATGACTTTTTTCCCTTAGCTCTGTAGAGCCTTTGACTCTTCAGAAACCCTTCAGACCCTTCAGAAGGGTTTTCTGAAGTGCCTTTGTACATTTTCCAAATGGCATTAAAAGTGTTATGGGGCACATTCTGCAATTTGTCTGTTTAAAATTACCTGCCAGAAGTAATGATAATACCTTAGCTGAAACTGTTCTCTGGCCTCTGGTGGTGAGAGAGAGAGAGAAGGATGCCCAAAATGCCCCCTGGATTTCCAGCATGCTTCCTGATGTACGAGGATTCCAATCACGTACAGGGGTGTCAGAGGTGTGTGTTCAAGGGGGGGGGGGGAGGAGAAGGAACAGAAAGACTTGTTTTAATAGGTGCTTGCTTATGCCTGAATGTATTTAGCAGGGTAGATTTGAGTTCTGTTTGTAGGTGTGATGCTGCCTCTACAGTGCACCAGTAGCTCTCTTAAAACATGACATGAAATTTCACGAATTGATACAGACTTTAAAAGAGGATTTGGATTCTATTCTTAAATACTGAGCTTAGGGGGGTGTGTGTTGCTTCTGTCAGAATTCATTTCAAGAGGTGTTTTCTTCAGTTAATTTTGGTGTGAATGTTCCCTTTAAACTTTACTTAGAGAAATCAGTATGCATTCTATTCTACAAATAATTTCAAGAAATGTTCTGTAGAAATTTAGGACTGCTTGCAGATTTTTGTCTCCTTGTGCTGAAGTCACTTTAAATCCATCACCCCAGCCTGTAGAGTCGTCAGGCAGAAATCTGTCTCTGAAGGTAGAGGAGTTGTTCCTGCATCCGTTTTGCCTGAGCATGCTGAAGGCAGCCTCCTAATGACGTGTAGTAATGAAACCTGTTGGAATTGTAGGGGGGTATCTGGTCTCTTTGATTTTGCTAAGGAGCAATGATTCAAGTGCTTCAGATTGTAAAAGACTTGGTGTCGCCAGCAAGACGGAGAGCAGATACTGCTAAGAAAGGTAAGAGCAGCACTGGGATACATTCAGTGTTCTGAGTGATTTGCTATAGATCAAAAATCTTCTGGAGTTTGGTTGTACTTATATGCATATTTAAAATTTTTCTGTGGTTTGTAGAGCTGCTGTAAATTGGCTTTGAATTATTAAGCCTAATTATTATCGTTCTGCAACTGCAGCTTTCCCAAAGAGAATCCTGATGACGTTTATTGTGCTGAAGATGGAGTTTTTGTCAGCATTTCTAACTGCTGTTATTGTTCTGAAGATCTTTTCCTTATTTTTCTGTACTAAAAATGTTTTCCATGTCTGGATGGCTCAGGCTGTGAAAATAGCAACTGTATTCTATATAATCTACCATCAGAATAGCACATGGAATCTTAAGTGTTCTAAATGAGAATAAAAACAAAAATAGACTTCTTTAGTGCTTATGGAAATGAGATGGACTGAAAGTCCACAGCTGCTCTGCTGTTTAGGTTTTACAATTAGATTATTTCAAGATTACAGCTAACTTCAATATCCAAAACGGCTCTTGTGAGTGTACAAAACATTACTTTAAATACTCACTCACTGTTTGAAATTAATGAAGTTAAATTCTTTTTTTGTTCAGTGTGTTGAATGTTTGTTGTTTTTTTTCTTTCGTAAGCTAGTTCCATCTTTTGTGGTATCTTGCATGCTTATCTAATTAGGAACTCATTAAACACTTTCTTCTTCTACTGCTCATTTTTACTTTTACATCTTAGTTATTTGAGTTGCTCGATATTGGGTTGGTAGAGGAATAAACTAATTCATGAAGCTATCTGAAACTGCATTCCTTTCTTTCTGGAATTAATTTTCAGTGGCCACTTCATTTTGTAGTGTGTAGATCATGAATAATTTAGAGGCTATAGCATCTGTGTGTGCCTGCTGCCGTGCCGTTGTTCTGCTCTGCTGTTACATGTAATCTGTGGCTAAAGGCAAGTATCTGTAATTTACATTGCTGGTCTAAAGATATCAGGCTGCTGTAATTCTAAGGAATTAGTTAATGAAACACTTCTATGAAAACAAAATAATTAAAGGCTGTATTATCCCTGGTCAGAAAAAAAGTCACGCATTTCATAAAGTCAAACTTCTGAATTGCTTCCTAAAATTCTGTAATGATTGGTTGAACATCCCACCCAACGGTTGTATAATAATTTTACTTGCTATCAGTTCTCTGTACATCATCTTTTTTTGATTTGTTTACTTATGCTCCACTTATTACAGAGAAGCATGAGGGGGACAGTCAGTAGTTGCTGCCGGTTCTGAGTGTAGCCAGCTAGTCAGGCTTCACTGTCACAGGAGGTGTGTGAGAGCTGGTCTGAAAAGATAACAACGAAAATATAAAATTATGTTTCATCAAACTGATGCATCTGAATTGGAAGTGAAAGCCTTGAGAAACGTAACAAAATACTCAGAAATGAGCTGTAAAGCTGTGTGATTTTTTTTCTTATTTTTTATTTTTTATTTCCCCTCTTTATTTCAGACCCTTTTTGGTCATTGTTTGGGCAGTATTCTCAGGCTGCCAGTAATTGAGCTAATTAGATGTTAGCTCTTACAGAATTTGGCTGTAAAACTTTACAGACAATATTAAGTTCCTAACATTAAGAAAATCTCATACGTATGGAAGAAAACATCAATAAAAGATGCAAAGTGCTGACAATTCTGTAATAAATACAGCAATCTGAGTAGGCAGCAGGGTTTCTTTCTCCCAGCACGCAATATTAGGCATCTGGTGTATGGGAAGGACTGTATTCTACAGAAGTGACTCATTCTCATTATTGTTTTCAGTAAATGGAAAAATGTATTTGTAAAGGAAGAGTTGCTAAGAAGCTCAGTGTGAATGTGAGGTGAATTCATAGAGACGTGAAGGATGGTATGTGAAGTGTTTGCAACTGTACTTTTGAGTTAGTGTTGGTAAGTTTAGAGGTTTCTAATCTCATTCCTTGAGCGCACCCTCTTTTACCTCTTAAAAAAAAAAAAGTTTTTTTTTTTTTTTTTGTTAGAATGTGTTTTCAAGTAAAGTGTAAAATTCCAAGGTCTAAATTTTCTTTAAAATCTATCCTTTGTGATGAGGACTGGGAAGCTAAGAAATACCTGGGTGGATTCTTGCAGGGCCAGTTTGCATGTGGACTGGAAGAGGACTGTATTCCTCGCTAGAGTCTTAACTAGCACTCAGGAGAAAAATGTTGCACAGTAGTATAATGTATTAATTGCCTGTTTCTTGTGTTTTACCTCATTTAAAAACTGCCCTCTTTGAAGTTCAGTGTTCTAACTTGATAATGATTTTTATAAATAGTATGCAGGGCTGTGAGGGAAAGGATTGCCCTAGCTTCCCATTTACCCAAAGCTTATTTTCAGCTGAGACCCAGAAACACAGTTATTAGCCAAGAAAATGTCATTTTGCATCTGTGATTCAACAACAGAAGCTTATTATAAGACAAGTAAGTGTAGCTACTGTGGAGAGGAAAATTCAATCCCTGCTGAAGAAAGTCTTGTTGAACGTTATTTAAAAGGAACCCATTCCTAGCGTTTCATGGGTTTAGATATGGATTTAATAGGGTAGCTGAACAGCTTGCCAAAGTTGCTGAGTCTAATTGTTTGCTATAGCCAGAGTTAGTTTTCACTGTAGCTGTGACCCATGCCAATAGCTAAATTAGATTTCATTTTCTGTATCAGTGATAGTTTACGAATAGAGTACTATTCTTGTCTCCCAGCTGCAAGTCCTTAGGTTATGGTTTTGTATGTAGTGTTTGGCTGTTGGAAAGGCTCACATCAGAAAGTTCCTCAATAGCCCTGTGAAGTTCTTGTTAGCAAGGCCTGCTGTAAACAAAACAGCAGCTTCTGGTATGTAATGCCTCAGGTACACTTTCATGCTCTCTTGATGCGCTGCTTAAAACTTGAATGCCGAAAGTTTCCAAAAACCAAAATCCTCGACGGTGACATTCCATAATCTTCCAATTACAGTGAAAGCTGTGTGTGTAATTTTCTTTTAGTTTTAAGGTAACAGCAGATCAGTTTAAAGGGGAAAATGTTGCTACTTCATTTACTGAAGAAAAGGTAACACCTGATCTCACCACTTTTTGTAAGACTGAAAGTAAACATGAAGTTGTAAAGAAAGTAGAGAAATATTAAAGGACTTGTCACTGTTTTATTTCTTGAGGCTTGGCTTTCTTGCACAAATTGTAACCTTGAAAGCCTGGCTTTGGATAAGTCCCAAATCATGTCCATATAAGATTGTCTTGATAAGCATTCTGATTCAAGGCCATGTATTTCACAAGATCTGAGACTTGTTTGAACTGGGGAAAAATAAATGGTTTGAATGTTATTTCTCCTGGAGAAATCTATGTGAAGTATTGATATATACTGTCGACTTTTTTCACCATTGGAATTCTATTTGAAATCGAAGTTGTTTAAAATAATGAAGACGTATTCTTGTTATACCTCTTCTCACATTGTTCTTTTCACAGAGAGCCTTTAGTTAGAATATAATGAAGATACTGCACTGAAATATGTGAAGCAGATGACTAAAGCACAATTGCAGTATTGGAAAGACATGCAGTCTTTAGAGAAAGAGATACTAAATAGAAAACTTAGGTTTGAGGGTGTGTGTATTTGGTCGCTGCAGTGAACTGGGCTGTAAGCCAAAGAGAACAATGCTCTTTGGGAATCCCTTGTGTTTCTTTGAGGTTCACATCTTATCTTAGTCTCTTTAGGTTTTAGACAGCTTACAAATACCTTCAGATTCGAAGATAATTTTCATTCTGGAAATGTGGGCATACAAGGTATGTAAATGTTGGGCCAGACGAGGCTAATTGTGTATAAATGTGCCAATAATAATAGTTCACGCTTCAGAAGATTCTTCCTGAATTCAGTTGCCAGATGGTACTCTGGTAGAACCTTACATTCCAGCCTTAGACTTGGCAAGAAAACTGCAGTTTTTCCTTTGGCTAATTTCTTCTGCAGGGTAATCGGTTGATTAGTTCTAAGATGAAGAAAATAAAGGTCCTGCAGCTACTACCTGTGGTGTTTTCTTTTTCCTAGTTGCCTTTTGGTGCACAGTGTGCTGAGATTTTTGCCTCTTATGGGAGGTTTCAGGGTTAATTGTTTTTTTTTGTTGTTGTTGTTTTCTTCAGGAAGCATTATATACTTTTTCCCTTCTATTTCTTAGTATTTTTTTTATGAAGTGACTTGTTTTGTGAGTGCAGCAATGCCTTTAAATCCTTTCTTCTCTTTATCTATGGATAGGAATTTGTTTCACTCTATCTACCCTTTTTCATACAAATACAGTGGAAATCTATGGAGATGTCTATTTAAAATGAGAAACAAAATCTCTGGACTTCACAATTTTTTATTTGTTATTTTTTTGCTCTCCTAAGAGCAGAGCTATGTGTTAATGGGAAGAGACTGCTTGCAAGAAACTTTTCACAGCATAGCACAAGTTGATTGAATGAAACATGCAGTATAAAGCTTGAATTCTGGAGAAATTTTTGAGACAAATAATTGACTGTGATTGCCAAGCATCTGAATTTGTGCTAAGCTTGGCCTGTGGCTTTGCTTTTTTTCTTCTAATGTTTTTGGTGTTCATAATTCCTCAGTGTAGATCTTCTGCGATTCCTCCTCCAGTCAGACTGATAATTACAGAACTGCAGAATATCCTGAGCTGCAAGGGACCCATCAAGGTCAAGTCCAGCTCCTGGCCCCACACAGGACCACCACAAATCCAACCCCTGTGTCTGAGAGCATTGGCCAAACACCCCTTGAACTCGGGCAGCTCAGTGCCGTGCCCACTGCCCTGGGCAGCCTGTTCCATGCCCACCGCCCTCTGGTGCAGACCCTTTCCCTAACACCCCCCGTCCCTCCTGACGCAGCTCCATGCCGTTCCCTCGGCCCTGTCACTGTCACACAGAGCAGAGCTCAGCGCTGCCCTCCGCTCCCTGTGAGGAGCTGCAGCCGCCACCAGGCCTCCCCTCAGCTCCTCTGCTCTGGGCTGAGCAAACACAGGACTGTCATCCACTCCCCACACACGTGGCCTGCCAGGCCTTCCCCACCTTCATACCCCTCCCTTGGATGGATGCTCTCTAATAGCTTTATGTTCGACTTCCGGCACCCAGATTGCACCCAGTGCTGGAGATGAAGCCACACAGCACAGTGGGACAGTCCCTCCCATTGCCCTGTGGCACTGCTGAGCCTGATGCACCCCAGGGTATGGTTGACTCTTTTGGCTCCAGGGCATGCTACTGACTCAGATTCAACTTGCCATCAGCCGGAACACCGAGATCTGTTCTTGTGGGATTTCTTTCCCTTCTTTGGTCTGTTGGTTTGTGAATATATCTGAGGTTCTGCTGTCACAAATGCTGAATACAGATCTTGGCTCTTGTTAAACTTTGTTGGTTGACCAGATTGGTGATTGCCCAGCCCTTCAGTTTATCAAGTTTTCTTTGCAAAGCCCTTCAATGATCAGGAGAGACAACGCTTAGTTTGTAGACATTACTGCATTGTGTCCATTCACATCCTGAACCATAAAGATTCTGATTTATTTCCTTCTTACTCTTTAGCCAGAACCAAAATATTGAACAAATGAGTAACACTTTCATAGATTACCTTCCTTTTTTTTTTTTTTTTCCTGGGAGTATTTAAAAAAAAAAAAAATTCTGGTATTCCTAATCTTGCACCATTTCTCATAGATGGATCATGTGTTATCTTCCATTGGAACTGAACATAGAAAAGGAATGTAGTAGAGAGGGATAACTCGTGTTTTAAAGTAAGTAAAATGAAATGAAATTCAGATATTTTTTTTTTAACCTTTTGGATCAGTTTCAGTAATTTTTCCACTTCTTGTGACTTCATTATGTATATGGTTTTCCTCAGTCTTTTGTTTGAAAAAATGATTGCCTCTCATATCCTGTGGTCTTCTGAGTGACAGAATATTACTTTGTGCCATTTAGGTTTGAAAGAACCCGAAGAAAAAGCTCAGCCTGCTCTGACTGTATCTAGGAAGTACTGTACTTAAATGAATCTTAATTTGTATCGTGTACCTGAAAAAGTTGATGTGAAAGTCATTTATCTTGATCTCAACTACACTTCTAGTGTGACCTCTTGCTGAAAGGCAGTCTATTGACTCCAGCGTTTCCTCTTTACAGTCAGTGGTATTACAGTTCATGTGAACTGAAGTTGTGTATTCATGTATTTTATTGTTGAAGAAATACTGTTATAGTCCAGATAAGTGTGCTACACCTGTATGGCCTGTATGCTATTGTTTGAAATCATTTTGTTTGTTAGAGCTGTAACGGAGAGAAGAGAGGGAATAATGATTTCTACCCTCCCATCCCCTTCCACGTAAGGCTGGAATCATTATGATTAGAAAAGGCCTCTAAGAACATCTAATTCAGCCGTCAACACTATGCTAACTAGCACACATACCTCAGTGCCACACCTGTCCTATTCTTGAATGCTACCAGAAATGGTGACTCCCTCACCTCCCTGGGCAGCCTATGCTGATGCATCACCACTGTTTCTGAGAAGAAATTTTTACTGACATCCAACCTGAACCTCCCCTGACACAACTTAAAGCCATTCCCTCTCCTCCTATCACTGCTACCTGGGAGTAGAGGCTGACCCCTCTCTCCTCTCCCCCCCACAACCTCCTTCAGGCAGTGGTAGAGAGCAATAAAGTCTCCCCTGAGCCACCTCTTCTCCAGACTGAACAATTGCGGTTCCCTCAGCTGCTCCTCTTAAGACTTGTGCTGCAAACCCTTCACTGCCCTTCTCTGAATGTTTTCTATGGCCTCAGTTTATTGTTAGTGGGGAGTCCAAAACGGAACAATACTGAAGGTGCGGCCTCACCAGAGCTGAGTACAGGGGAGCAATCAGCTCTGTAGTCTTGCTGATGGCATTTTGTCTGATACAAGACAAGAAGCCATTGAATTTTTTGGCTGCCTGGGCACGCTGCTGGCTCACGTTCAGCTGGCTGTTGACTAGTGTGCTCTCAGATCATTTTCTACCAAGCAGCTTGCCAACCACTCTGCCCCAAACTTGTAGCATTGCAGTGGGTCTGTGACTGAAGTGCAGGACCCAGCACTTGATCCTGTTAAAGCTGATACAGTTGGCCTCAGCCCATTGATTCAGCCTGTCCAGATCACTCTGTAGGGCCTTCCTAGCCCCTGGGCAGGTCAACAGTTTCTCACAACTTGATTACATTTGTATACTTATAAGGGGTGCACTGAGTTCCTTCATCCAGATCGTGAATAACAGTAACAAAAAGGACTGAGCTGCCAAGTCTGTATCTGGAGTTAATTGTAGAAGGAGGATTAGACTTCACCATCTCCAGAGGTCTCTTCTATCACCTATAATTCTGTGACTCTGAATTTATTTACTTATGTATTTCTCCTGAAATAAGAAGTTCTGCCCACATTAGTTGGTGTCATTTTTTTGTATTACACGCCAATTGCAATGCATATAAACAGTTTTAATTTATTACCTACTATGACTAAGGTTCTATTGATATGACAAAGTTGAACTGTAGTTCAACAAAATCTACTGACTATATTGTTCTTGTGTTGAAGTTATGCCTTTTGATAATGGTTTTACAGGTAATTAACATTAGCAACAGTGGCTCTTCCTAACAATGTAGTCCTGCCTTACTTCTGCTGTTTCTCCTCATCCCAATTTGTATAGTCATGTTGACTTAAATGGGGAATGTGATCTGAACATTACCGTCAATTTCTTTCTTGTCGAGGCAGTTTTAATCTTGATCTGTTTTACCACCCTAATTGCTGAGGCAGACTCACAAATGTGCATGCCAGCTCGCAGGAGAGGTGTGAATAAACGCGGGGGAGAGCTTCCTTCACACTGATGCTGGCTCATACAAGGGTAAAGTACTGCTGAAATTTGACAGGCAATTGTGAGTACAAGGTGTTCTGCCTCAGTATGTTGCATATACAAGTAAATACAGTTGTACTAGTACAGCTGGACACTCATCAGCATGATTTTTATCAGATATGTTCTATTTCTGAAGCTGGTACTCACCGTTCCTACTTTGAATAGTAGTAACTTTCATGAGGTATACATATGTTGTGGCTTTTTTCTTTCACTTCTTATCTTGAGGGTTTATTGTTTTTACTTCATTTAAAAAATGCTTAAAATGTCACATTTGTATAGTGCCAGATGCTGTGATTAAGAAGGGTCACAGTGCTACTTAGCCACGTGTAGCTGCTAATGACTGACTAGTGTCTGTTTATTTGGTCTTTGATTATTAGTTGGTTAGCATCATTTAATGAAGTACTTAGATGTTGTATCTTGAATTGATCTGTGATTTAGCAAAATAGTCTCAGATAGCTTCAATTTGATGTAGCTATAGAGGAACTGTGGAAAAAACAGGGGACATTTTCCTTTCTGTAATAATATTAGTTTACTGAAATGAGCTAATTTACAAGAAATGAAGTAATGAAAGCTGCTCTTCAGATTTATGCCATGAATTTTTATTCCAGTATGTAATGGATTTTTTTGGGGGGGCAGGAAGGCAGCTTCCTAAATCCATGGCTCTGCCACCTCTTTGTCTTTTATTCCCCAAAGGTGTGTGAAGTTGTTTGAGGATGGTGAAGTCTTTTTTTTTTCTTTTTTTCTTCTGCCTATCAAATAAAGTACTCCTGTGTAGCCAAAAGGGTATAAGGGGAAAAACCAAACTCCTCTGCTGCTTCCCTGACAAGCAGTGCTATAATCTTGGACTAGATGAACTCAGCGGTCTTCTCCTTAATGTTTCTGTGATTCTGTCTCCAGTTTGATTCCAGTCTTTTTTGGGGCTGAACTGCAATACCTTTGGTGGTTGTACTGGCTGCCCTTCATCTTGGAGCAAGTTTCAGCAGTGATAAAAACTGAACATAGGATGTCTGCTGGTAACTACAGTCAAAGTTGGGTTTTTGCTTAAATTGCTCTAAGTGCTAACTGCAGTGATTTTTTTTTCCATGTTTTTCTTTCTTCCCCCTATCAATTTTTCTGCAGCATATCTGGAAGAGTCAAATGTAAGTAAGCTGCAAGCTGGGGACTGTGTTTGTTTATGTAGCAAATCTGTCGAATTTTTCTTCTTCAGTTAATGTCAAAAACCACCAATGTAGGTATAGCTTTAGTTCAAGTTTTTATTGACAAAAAATGGAAATAAATAAATAAATAAATGGAAGCAAACTCCCTGCAAGCTACAAAGACTGCGTGATTATGTACTGCTGTAAGCTGCTATTTATCCTCTCTTAGTAAGAGGCTGTCGTGTGGTTTTACATCATGCAGGCAGTGGGATGCCTCTGTGCCCTACAGAGCCTTTTGCAGTAGATACTCATTGATTTGGTCACAGCTGCTGCCTGAGTTGTGGGTAAGGAAGGCAAAGCCTCCTGTTAAATCCCTTATGAATATTCTGGCCTTGAGAATCATTTTCATCTTTAAATCTGTCTAGACTTCATAGGTGGTGTAACACATGGAGCAGTTGCTGGCCTGGAGCAGCAGTACTTACACAGACCTCCTCTTCATGATTTCAGTGGATCAGGGGAAACCTGGCAGCTGAGCCTGAGGAGCAGCTGGAAACAAGGTGGCTTTATTGGGTTTCTTGAAAGAAGAGGACAGTTGTGTCTGTGGAGTTAGTGATTTGTGCAAGTGTTTGCTTAACATTTTAGAAGGTTAATGGGTTACATACTGTTGAGCGCAAGCTGCTGGGGTGGGTGTTCTTGCTTTTCTGTTTTTAGTGACACTGCGATGGAAGCTGCAGTTCTGCATTGCTGGCAGCATTTGTCCAGTAAGTTCAGAGCAGAGCGATCTCCAGCCTGGATCTGAACGTGGTGGAAAGGCTGTTTGCGTACCTTCTGTAGTTCTTCTTCTGTTTTTACTGTGACATGAATTTTATAATGGTGTCCTTCCATCATGGAGTTCTGGGTCACGGAGGCTTTTGAGAAGGAACTGAGAAATCAGTGTCTGACATTTGCTCTGTGTGGAGGATCGAGAAAAACAAGCCTCCTTTGGCCTTGCATTTTCATAGTTGAAGCAAACACAGTTTTCTGACCTTGATTTTGGTAAGAATGTGCCAATTGTGCTGTTATTTTTAAATGCATACAGATTTTTACTTCGTGTGGATTCACAAAGCATAATGTTGACTCTGTCTGATGCTGGAGGGGAGTTATTTTTTTTCTTAATGATGATCTTGTGCTGTTTAGATGCACACACTTTAAGCAATGAGAAGTGACCTATTGATTTTTTTTTTTTCTTTGCCTTGTTCAATTTCTGGTATTTTGTTCTCACACTTCAGAAACTTGGAATATAATGCTAAACAAGTGTTAGCTTCTATGCTTATCAGTTGCACAGGATTTATTTATTACAAATATTTAATACACCTACAGCTTCAGAAGGTGACAGTTTTGTTTGTTGAATTGCAGTGTATGGGGATAAGAAACAGTGCAGAGATGGATGTTAGGAAGTTTGTCTGTTTGTTTTTAGTAACATAAAATACAGTGAATGTTTCCAAGTGACAGGGTCTCAGCTGGACATGTTCTACAGCAGATAATTACAGCAGGCTGGTAGCCAAGATAATGTTTGTGTGTATATCCACCATTCACAGATTTCCTGGGCGTTTTATCTGGTTTATGTAAGGTGCTTCTATATGCCTCCTTGAGCTTCTAAATGTGTAGGGATAGCATGTGAGCAAAGCAGTCCAGACTTCTCAAGTCAGATAACGTATCCTTTTTCATTTCCCTTCAGTTATATTTAACAACAAATAAAACTGTTTGTTTCCCAGTGGAATAGCCTGTCTTGTTTTGTCTCTTTCATTGCAAGCACAAGCAGCTCCTTCCAACAGAAATGATCTGTCAGTCTTAGTATTAAACTAGCCATAAAAATGTTAATTTGAACGGAATTTCCAGATCAAACAGAAAACTTAATTAATGTCGGTTAATTAAATTCTTGGTGGAAATGGGAAAATAAGTACACAGAAGCCCAAGTCTGCTGCTGTCTCTTTGCTAATAAAGCAGCTAACGAAGCAGTTTCTGGCTGTTCCTGGAGAGAGCAGGTCCTCGGTGGGAGCATTTTCTCTCTTGTATGTCAGGTCCCAGCTGATAGGTTTCGTTTTGCTGCTCTTATCTCCTGTCATATTATCATATGGCAACATATTCAAACAAACAAAAGAAGAACATACACGGAGATGCCTGATTGCTCACACTCCTCTCCAGGAGACACCTGTATCAGATGTCGTGGTTATTAGTCACGGTCACTTAACTCTTCACTGCAGGCCACAGTGATGAGTGTGATATAAATGCTACAGCCTGGCAGCTGCAGGGCTCTGTGTGCATGCAAGGGCTTCGTTTTAAAATGAATACAGACTACAGGCTCACTCACCGCAGCAGTCTCATGAGCAGACTCTGTCCATATGGAGAAGCTCATTGATATTCAGCTTGTAGAGTTCTTCTGGTAGTCTTGTTTGCCAGATATTACTGCAGTATCTCCACTGGATTGCAGGTGTTTTCTACTGCTGCTTGGAAATAGCTTGAATGTGTGCTTGAATTTGAATTTGCAGCTTGTGCAAACAATTTACAGGAGTTAGCTTGAAGTTTTGTATAGAATTTAATTGTGCCTTTAGTCTTAGAGCTTTGTGAGCACTCTGGGGGCTTTTAGTCATAGAATCATAGAATATTGCAAGTTGAAAGGAGCTCATAAGGTTCGTGAAGTCCAGCTCCTTTTAAGGCACGAATGATCATGCATAAAGGTGATACCAGTTGTCCTTGGAGAGATCAATTTGTGGGTACCAGTTGGTGTATCTGCTTCATTTCCCACTGATATTGTAGTGATATGATTGATATATTGATATATATTATATATATATTGAATATATGATTGGTATGTAAGCAGTAGGAGAGAACTTGAGTGTGAATAGGTAAATGTCACCTTATCTACTAATCTACCTTATGTGCTAGATGTTCCCAAAAATATTTTCACTGAGGAGGGTACTCTTTTCCATGCCATTTTTTCTTTCTCTTTGGTCAGTGGTATTTTCCAGAGGTTAAGGCTAAGTTTCAGGCTTATTTGTAGAAGTATATCATATTTTAAGGTTAATAGTTTGAGTTCACTGATTCATGTCATGATTAAAATGAAAGAATGGCTTCTGTTTTGTAAATTGAAGTTTGGGGTGGGAAACAGCAGTAATTTGAAGGAAAGAATTACTGTACAGTTCACAGGTTTCAACTGGAATGTTGAGAGGTAGCCTTGATCCAAGACTTCGTTTCTTTGTGAGAAAGGAAATACTCTGTACAAATGGGAGGACTTCGATAACAGGAAAGCCCTGTGATCTTTCACATATAAATATTTTCTATGTCATTTTAAACCATCATTAGCTCAGTGAAACAATTCTTTGCCATTTAGAAAGACCTCTTGAAAAAATGGGCTTTTCTTGGGTTGCTGACAGGGCTCCCCACTGTGTGATGTGCACTTGACTGCAGGTATTGCACTGGTAGTTAATATGCCAGCACTGTTGCTCTGTGTCCTAATTTTTCTCCTTCAAGGAAAAAAGGAAGACGACCAGCTCTTCTCTTTTTGTCCTGACAGCTGTGCATTAAAAAGGCTTCAATATGTTTTGAAAAATTTGCTCATCTATGCTGCAGCTGCATCGAGTCCCGGAGACACTGCCTCAGCATTCACTAAAAGGAGAACATTGCATTCACAGATGGTCGTGTGGAGCACAAAGACACATGAATCAATAAAAGTGTTTTTGCCACTTCTGTGCTGGAAGTTAATGCCATGGTTAGGGTTTAAAAAAGGGGAACTAACAGTAGTTCATAGCTTGTTGAATCTATACACAGAAATTAAAGCTACACAGATTCAAGTTTGCATTGCTGTTTAGCTTACAGGCATTGGAATGGCCTTCTAAACTGCACAGTGATAATTGCGTACTTTGCAGTATGTATAAAGCTTTGGAGAAGAATACTTAGAATGTTGGAACATGCATTAAAAATCATTGTCTGGTAACTAATAAGAATGTAAAGCCATTCTATAAATAGTTCACATAGGCTCTGAAGGGAAAAATGAGCAAATACACTTAGGCAAATCAAAGGAAGACCGGTTGTGCTGGGATGTGCTGTGTGTTTAACAGTGGTAGCCTATAGGCCATGTCAGCAAGCAGCACGGCCCTGTAGTAATGAGTGGGTCTGGAGGGGGGAAGGGAGTTGCTGAGGGCCTGACATCCCTGTGTGTTCTGGCAGTTTTTCCAGGCTACCTCAAACCTCATCTGTGCTCCTCGGGCGGAACATCAGGCAGAGTTAGGAGTGCATCTTGCAGTTTAGTTTAATCTGGAAGAAATCCAGTTTGCATGCTCCCTTGTCGCTTCCCAGTGTGAACTAAAGAGCAGTAAATAGAGATGATCTGGAGGTTTGCTTCAGAAGCACGCCTCTGATCTCAGCTAAAATTCAATTTATAGAAATATGTGGAACATCTGCAGTCTTTTACCCTGGATTTATGATCTTGACATTGGATAGAATACTGTAATGATTTTTTTTTAGGAATTTAGAAGTTCTAATAGGGCTGATGTTTCAGGGGCAGAAAGAAGATCAAGAAATGGTGCATTAAAATATTGAAGACTGACATCTATGATTCATGTTTGCATATGCTCTGACTCTCAAGTACTAAATTCACAGGAACATTTGTATATGGGGTTATGTGACAAGGTTTTGGAAGTGGGTGGGGTTGCAGGAGTGAGAAGAGAGCAGGGGCTGCTCTATGTCTGGCACAGCTGATTTTGGTCAGCTCCAAAATGAGCCCACTGATGGCCAAAGCTGAGCCTGTCAGTAATGCTTTGTCCCTCTGAGATAATGTATAAACTTGTGCAGAAAACTGTGCAGCAGATGTGTGTGAGAGAGAGAGAGGACTGAGAAAATGTAAGAGGGACAGCCCTGCAGCCACCAAGGTCAGTGCAGGAGGAGGGCAGGAGCTGCTCCAGGCATGGAGCAGAAGATCTCTGCAGACCAAGAGAGGCCAGTGGTGGAGCAGACTGTCCTTCTGCAGCCCATGGACACTGCATGGATAAGATCATGTGCAGCCCATGGAGGAGCCCACTGTGCGGTGGTGGATGTGGCATGAAGGAGCTGCAGTCCATGGATACCCCCATAGGAACAGGGCCTGGGCTGGAGCTGCAGCTGTGGAGAGGAGCCGGTTGTGTGTGGCAGGAGGGCTGGGGGAGCTGCTGCACAAGGGCACCTGTGCTGCGGTCCTGGGAGATGGGCCCTGTTGTACCAGACCGATGTTGAAGCAATGCCTGCAGCCCACGGGAAGGAATTACAATGGAGTTGTGGAAGGGTGTGAAGAGGAAGGAGTGGTGGAAGAGAACTGCTATGGACTGACTGCAACCCCCCTCTCTGTCCCTGCTGCTCTGCTTGGAGTGGTGTGAAGGCAGCAGAGGTTTGAAGGCCAAGGGAGTGAAGTTGAGCCTGGAGGAAGGGCTCGGTGGCACGAGATGGCTTTCATTTTCTCTTAGTTCCTCATCATCCTACATTATTTTTAATTGGCTATAAATTAATCCTCCAACTCAAGCCTATTTTGTATGTAATGATAATTGGTGAGTGAATCCTCTGCCCTTATCTCAGCCCAGGAGCTTTTTCTTTTCATTTTCTTCCCCTCCTGTTGAGGAGGAGTGTGAGAGCAGCTGGGTAGGTCTGGCCCTGAGCTGAGGTTCCCCACCACAGCAACCCTGAACAAATGAACAAACTTGACCTTCGCAATTGTGTTCCTGTGAATTCTCTCCAGTCCCGGTTCCCTTAAACTGCCAGCAGTGCTAGCATGAACTAATATAACAGTTCTGTTTTTTTCTTGTTGTGGATTACGTTGCCTTCACATGATCCTGTTTACCAACAATAACTTCCATCAGAGCTGAAGAAACTGAGCACTGACACGTTCAGTAAGCACTGTAAATTCAGGACAGGCTGCTTGCATGATATCCTTCTAAATTTTATTCTCTGTTTTCTTCACGTAAATCTCTTTATGTTAAAAAAAATAATGAACAGGCTTTTCCAAAAACTCTTAATGTTTCCAATTACACATCTGTAGTAATTGGTTTTGAAATAAGATTTGTTGGTCTGCCAGCTAACTGTAGATCTGGTATGTAGCAGAATTGTTGAACTCATATTGAAATCATCAGTGACATTAAGAAAAATTAAACAAATTATCCTGTGCATCCTAGCTACAGAAATGCAATGTGAAATTCAGAAGTAGTTGAACGGAAATACACTTGAACGTGCAGGGGTTTTGATGGTGGGTAGGGCAGTTGGGTGGATGGAGGGAGCAGCATTTATTTGGCATATCTTAACCACTCCTCCCACTTTAGAAGTTTACTTTAATAGTGGCTTGATTTGGGTGTTGAGTTTGATTTAGCTGCCTTTTTGGGCCGTTTCTGATACCCTTTTAATTTAAAACAACTTTCCTGCGGCATTTTGCAAGAGCTTCTCCAACTCAACCTCTTTCTTGCTTGCCTTTTTTCTGTTATACAGCTTCTATCACTTGAATTTATAGATTTATTATTAACAGGAGAACATTTGTTTCCAATTAATACTTAAAACAAACAAACAAAAAACAACAAAAAACTCCACACTAAAATCTTTTCAGCTTCAGATTTGAGAATTTATTTTAATCCAAAGATGTTACAGAATTGCTACTATGAATGAAAAATGTTTCTGTTCATCCATTAATTCAAGTGATCTTTTTTTCACAGTAAAAACTACTGTAGATTAGTCTGTTTTCAAAGATTCATCTTCATTATGAGACAAGTCTGAAAATGACTTCATTTAAAATTTGTTCTAAATCCTGAATTGTGCACGTGGCTGTTTTATCTAGGCATGAACTTTGATTACTGATAGCTATGTGATGTGTATCAGTGATCTGCCTGGCACTGTAGCAGTAGTGGCATACCAGTTTTACTGACTAGTTCCTTCTGAAGTCTAAGAATACAAGATTTGCCTTGTTTGCCCTGAAGTGGCCATGTAGCAGTTTCATCTAGTTGTCTGACCCTTGCAGTAGCTCTCTACTTGTAAAGTAAGTTAATCAATTAACTTTAGATATGTAAAAGGTAGTTATTCTGCTTTCAAATTGAAACAATGTAGTTTCACTGTAGATGCATCCCTTTCATTCTGATAAGTTTTTCACAGTTGTGTGGGCTTTGGAGAACAGCTGTGCTATTCTATCCTTTTCTGGGACTTCCATCATTCAGAAGGTTCTCTACACGTAGACTCAATTTGAGCTAAATTCTGCAACAATCTTGTGTGCTGTTGCCTTCTCTTTCTCAAGTTGTGCAGTTGTTTTTTCTCCACATTCACAAAAAGGAAATGTTCATGAGTTTTCCTCCCCTCCCTTCCCTTCCCTTCCCTTCCCTTCCCTTCCCTTCCCTTCCCTTCCC